>JARLTB010000299.1:505000-587500 GCA_030141615.1 Unio pictorum
TACGCATACGGTTAAGCGGCACGTCAGAACAATACTGGCTATACAGTGCATATTTAAACTAGGCTATATAATGTATAGAAATAAAATACCCCCCCTCAAACCCAACCCCCCCACATATAACAAAATTTAGGAAAGAAAAGCGGCCTGCACTTCATTATCGAGATCATTTTGTCTGAATGTATTTTCATCGTGATAATGTAATGTTTAGTGCGTCCGCAGAAGACTAGTAACATTTTCATAGAGGTGAGCTATGTAACTGATGATTATATTATGTGATTATATATATATATATATATATATATATATATATATATATATATATATATATATATATATATATATATTTTGTATAGTAAATTTGTCTCCTTTTTAAAACCTTTTATAGTTATTGTTTGTTTTCGTATGTTGCGATACGAATGTTACTAAAAGTATTACTGTGATACGAATTACAACGAAATAGGGACAGAGGGAATTCTGTCTTTAAATATACATATGTTTATGTTCCTAATGTTACTCCTTAGGACTTGGATAGACATCCAGTGAAATTGAAACTCGGTTTAGCGCTTGATTGATGGACTTAGTTAAAATATGATGGACTGCACAAGGTTGATAGATTTGGCTGTACTATAATGGTCTGCATAAAGTTGATACATTGTGTGGAGTATGACGGGTTGCACGAGGTTGATAGATTGTATGGAGTATGACGGGCTGCACAATGTTGATAGATTGTGTGGAGTATGACGGGCTGCACAATGTTGATAGATTTTGTGGAGTATGATGGACTGCACAAAGTTGATAGACTAGACGAAAGTATGATGGACTGCAAAAGGCTGATATATTGTATGGAGTATAACGGCCTGCAAATGGTTGATAGATTTGACGAGATTATTATAGACTATACAAGGCTGATAGATTGGACGAGGGTACGAAGGCCTGCACATGATTCATATATTGTGTGGAATATGACTTGTTGCACAAGGTTGGTAGATTGTGTGGAATTTTACAGGCTGCACAAAGCTGATAGATTGGACAAAAGTAGGCTGATAGTTGGACGAAAGTAGGCTGATATATTGGACGAGTGTGATGGAATGCACATTTATTAATTGCTGTATTAGGAATATTTGAATCAATGAATCTATAATTCATCCATCATACATTCGTTCCAAGTTCCTTAATTAAGCCTCTTAATGTGTCTGTAATTATCTGAAACATGACTATAGAGATTTTGTTTTTACTTATATGAAGAAAAAACTAATTTTCAATTTGGCTATTTTTTTTTGTTGTTTGTGCTTATACATACATCTGAAATTGCAATTATCATTGATATTTACAATACATGTATGGCTCCGAGTGGCCGAGTGGTCTAAAGCGCTCGCCTTGACCGAATATTACCAGGTCACCTCTGTCCGTGTGGGTTCGAGTCTATGTCTTACCCAACGTTCCAGCTTTCCGTGGGTCATTGACTCTTAATCTTATTGGGATTTTTCCTGGTGCTTCCATTATCCGTTCAACTGGGAAAAAAACATGGCGTTAAACAGCCAAAAGAACAATATTTGTATTCTCTAAGTATGTACATCATTAGGCTCAGATGGAAACAACAAAGCACTCCAGGTCACAACTTCGCTAAATAATTTACCTCAAAGAGTCGTTTTTATGTATCTTTTTATCACTCGTATGACAATTGTGAATATGTCACTGAACATTAAACATAGATCTTAAAGTAAACTTCAGCTAATTATCTTGAAATAACCTAAAATGAGCCTTGTTTTACTTGTGAAGAAAACCTGAACACTTCCACTGACTTCAATTCCTCATCTATATTATACAGTTTAAAAGGATTCCCCCAATATATACATTTAGTGGTAACTAACAGGTGGTTGTTCTGTTCAATAGTCATAGGATACCTCACTTTGATCTACTCTTATAACTGTAAAACATGTTTCAATTTTTGTTATGATAATCTTATATAATTCTACATTACAAACCGATTTATTACTTTTGAAAATTACATTCAATCTATATATATATATATATATATATATATATATATATATATATATATATATATATATATATAGTTACGTGTATTTGATTTGGGTCATTTATTTTTTATTTTAATTGTTTGTTTGTCAGATTCAAATGATTTTTTGAACGTAAATTTGTTCTAAAAGATTCTAGAAGATCATGTGACCCCTTTCTTGTTTACGTAAAAACAGGTATATAAATTATGTTTTGGAGCGAACTATTCAGTAGAACTTGGGACGTTAGAATACTAAGTTGTTTGTCGTTTTGAGTTATTTTAATTTACTTTGTATTGGAAATTATTTCAATTCGTTTGGATCAAGAGGAATTATTTTGTTATTTATCTGGAAAAGAATTGTGCTCATAGAATTTTATTACCAAGAACTGACTTCATCACTTGACATCGTCTTTCATCTTAAATGCTTCACTAAGATTCGAACATGGAATTATTTGGACATTTTATTACCAGGACTTTTGCAATATCTCTAGTGGATAATATTTTGAATTATTTTTGGATTTATTTTGAAATTGATTCTTAAAACCGTAATTTTATTTTTCTTTTCTGGAAAATATTTGTGCTCAATACATTGTTTATTAAGTTTTTACAAGCTTGTAATTTTGTAATTTTCACTCTTTCTATGTTGGTGTTTATTCGAGCCTAAGCACGTAACAATATATATATATATATATATATATATATATATATATATATATATATATATATATATATATATATATATATATATATATATATAGTTTGTCTCTCGGTTGCTAAAAGTTTATTAAAATCTTCACATAGATTTTACTGTTGTGATATGTAGAGTGGTTGGATATGTGTATTGATTGATAATAGTAAATATTATTGCTACATTCCATGCCGAAGGTACTTTCTTACGCAATTAGGTATTTGATAAAAAGTGCGCCAAGAGATATACCGATTAGGGTAAGAAAAATCCAAGATGAGTCGTAATGAATACGCTATAGATGTATGAAAAACAAATCTATTCCTTTTAAAACAGCAAAGCATTTATGTACATTTGTGACATGTATACGTTAGGCAAAAATAGAATACAAAAATGAACGATAAGTGTGATGTTTAATGCATTTGTATGCTGTTTTGTGGGTTGAGTTGATTAATATTTGTTGTAAATCTTTCACGTTTTTGAGTATATACCTGTTATTTACAAGTAATGACATTACACAGAGCTTGCAATATCTGAATAGATGTATGTCATTTCATTCTTTGCTTGATTTGGAGTATATATTGAGCTTTTGAATAAAACGCTTAGAAACAAATTGTGTTTACTGATCACTACCATTTAGAAGTTTCTCTTACACTAAACTATAGGTATGGCATCTAGTACATTGTTATGTACTAATTGTATAACCTTTCCATACGAGGTCACAATTGTAATGTCAACTGAGTATTTTACTTGAAACAAGATGGTCTATCCATCTACTTTCATTTACTTCAGTATCGCTAATAATTCCATGGGCACGACTAATGAAGACGTGTTGCAAAATGAAAACTTAGTTGCAATGTGAACGCTTTTTAAAACGGAGACCAGACAATGCTTTGTTTTCTGCTATTGCCTGATTATATTGGGCTTCAATTACTTGAATCTACAACCAATTCTTTCATAGCATATGGCACTTGTTTAAGATGATGTTTGGTGACAAAAATAATTCAGCAAGCACACACAAACCTGCACAACATATACAAAATTATATTCTGCACACTTTCACCGAATACCATGTTGATATTACAACCCGTGTTAATAATTTGAAGCTTTCACTTCCAACAGAATGAGACGATCCATTTATCGCCTCTGTTAAGCAGGAATGCGATTAATATTATCGTAAAGAAATAAAATCTAAGGCTAAAGCCAGTATGCGAAGTCTCCCCCTACGGTACAGACGTAAATCTGCATCTCGACGCCAACGTTAAAAAGTAAGCTTTAAGATCGCAAAATCAATTTTATTTTCGTGATAGTGAGACATTCCATTATCTTCAGACTCCGTCAATTTTATTTTCGCGATAGTGAGACATTCCATTATCTTCAGACTCCGTCAATTTTATTTTCGCGATAGTGAGACATTCCATTATTTTCAGACTCCGTCAATTTTATTTTCGCGATAGTGAGACATTCCATTATCTTCAGACTCCGTCAATGTTATTTTCGCGATAGTGAGACATTCTATTATCTTCAGACTCCGTCAAGAGGTCGCAGAAGTATAAGCATATGCAACGTGTCCACCACAAGTTTAAAACGAAACATTTGTATAGTGATCTTGAACCCAAGGCCAAAAGGTGTGAATGTGCGATTAAAATAATATTGCCTTTGTTGCACAATGATCCGTTCCTTGTTGTAACATTATCCATAGAGAGGACTAAAGAAATATAAACAAATGCAATAATTTGGGGAACAAAATTATAAAACTCTTGGCGGCGATGCTGTAGTGTATAGGATGATAATGCAGTGTTTCGCTTTTCCTAAAGATATATATATATATATATATATATATATATATATATATATATATATATATATATATATATATATATATATATATATATATATATATATATATATATGTGTGTGTGTGTGTGTGTGTGTGTGTGTGTGTGCAATTACCCCCATCTGGTGAAAACTTTTTTTTTGGGCCATTTAACCAATATCTGTCCAAATACCAACATGTAAAGCTTAGAATTAAAAATAATTATAACAAGTAAGACACTAAATATGGATTGTATGCAAACAATGTTAGAAGTAGTCAGGTCAGATTTACCAAATACTAACTTGTTAGAAGGTTTTAAAAGAAATGCTTCGGATAAACATTCCAGTATATACTCTATACAACACGTCGTATCATCGGTTTTATTTCAATACATTTGTTTCCATAACATCAACCTTTCATTTTCTTGCTTGGGGTTTGTGTACTGGTATTGATTTTCGAGTAATGCCGAACCTTGCTACTGGAAAAAGTTTGACCTGTAATGAATTCGTGAAGAATTCTCAAAAGACCGTTTTTAATTTTTGAATTGGCATACTAATAAAGCCTTAACACCGCTTTTACCTGCAAACTATCCCATAATCCAAATCTTCTGTATAATACTGGATCTTGAAAGATATTGGTCCAATACGTCCTTTAGTTAAATTAGAACCAGATAATATCGATGTTTCGTCACACTACGAGCCATGCATTCATCTCCCTCAAACAAAGCAACCCAGCCATTTTACACGTCTAAACAAATTAACCCGATGCTGATCGGTGACATCGTGAGTCAGCCGATTATAGTCGAAAAATGAAATGCAAGGTTTGATGACGTCATCATTGTAAACGTGAGAACCTAACGCAACGCTATGATGGATATGGTAGGTGATTCTTATGGCATATGATATTCTAATTTTGCCTTTGATATAATGCAGTACTATGCCTAGCATTTATGATAACGGTTTAAAAAGCACACACAGACTTACATTATTTTTACAAATGCATCTCTCAAGTTTACTAATTAATAAGGAAATCAGCAAAAGCTGAGTTTGTCTTCAGCCCAAGTTCGCCCTTCAGATTATTCCAGCGCACCTTCTGACCACCAAAATTCACACGAGTTTTTAGTTTGATCTAATGCATGCTTTATCGTATCAGATCCGCCTAAGATAAAGGGCCTGCCTCTGTTCATTCCTTCTCGAATCAATTTTATCACCACACGCGACGGCCGTTGTTATTAGATTAGCCACAAAAGTAAATTGCCGAATGCATCACGTCTCAAAGTTCGGAGCACTCCCGAAACGTAACGCAATTACGAGCGACTTCGTTGACTGAATTACGGGGTGTCACTTCTTAAGTCTAAACTGAATATTTGAACGTCGTTTAAATGTAAGATCTTGATTATTTCAAAACATGGTTTAAGTCAGACAGTTTCTTTAACAAATCATCTCGTACCTTCCAATTTTTGGTTGGATTGGAAACATGGTGAAATATATGAAAAAAGGCGCCATTGCGGCTTTAGAATTCTATGCAAACAGCACAAGTCGTTTATAATACTCGACATGTCACAATTAACATTTACATAGTTTGATTGAGATGTCCTATAGATCCTTTACAGAAACAAAGTAAAGAGAAAATATTTGATCTTGACAGAGACTGTTTATATCGATCGGCATACAGACCAATGCATGTGTCCATTCAAGCTTTCTATATCATGTATATATCATAAATGTAAATGGGGACTTATCGGGATTAGATAATTCTCACAAAGAAATATAAGAAAAGTCATAAAATGTTTCGGTTGTTGTTGGTTTGGATTTGACGCCATTCCTCATCGCAATATCAGCACTATATTTCGCCTCGAATAATTGGTTGAGGAAGACCACTTGGAAAGCCTCAGTACAAATGACCGACCCACATAAAGCTACAGCTTTCTCAAATACCCACAATGGCCCAGCCAGAGACTAGAACACACGTGGACAGGTGAGATTGCAGCGATTGGTAAAGACGCGCACGTTAGACTATTCAGTCACACATGGCCCGAAATCATAAAATAAAACATTATTTCTGACAATAATATTACATTGCTTTTAAATGTACACATTAAAAACGAACACATTATTTTTGCTAAAGATTGTTTCCAGCACTATCACCTTACAATTGGGAAAAATACCGAAGTTTATGCATTTACCTTTTAGATCTTAATTTACATATAACAAACTTTAAGTTAGATTTATTAATTTCGTTGTGATTTCGTACAGTGTAGTTCCTCTGCAGGAAACTTTGATTTAATATCCCACTTCTCCGTTTAACGACAGTGAACACTTGTTGCTGTTGTTCCCTCTGTCTTCTGAGCCACAATCGAGGATGAACGTTCCTCTTTTCCTCCTGTGGACACTGTACTACTTGTTGTGGCTGTGGCTGAAGCTGTGGTTGACGTAGCGGTGGTGGTGCTAATGGTTATGGCTGCGTCCGAATTCACATAGATGATAAGCACGAGGTGAGGCATGTTCTTTTTTCTTCTGTATCGTCTTCTCTTTTATCCTGTTTGCTTACATGGCCTGCTAATCCAGGAATCGCCTGGCATACTTTAGGCGCATCTAAAGCTCCAAAATTTATTCTGCTCATTTTGTCTTCAAGCTATGAATCAATGATATGTAGCCAGACTAACGAACGCATCCCTTTATGTGTATAAAACACGGAAGTGAACAACAAAACCACTCACGTTTTATTTGCAATCACTAACTATAAACTAAAGCACACAGACAGAGATTTTGTGCCGATGATACACACCTATAAATGCCCTGGACGGTGCCCAGTAAACCAGTTATGCTTCTCTAGTGCCACACCAAGGAACAGGCAGAAAGAGACGACCAGGACACCCACCAGAGGAATTCACATATGCAGAGCTAGAAAGAACGTTTAAAAAAGAACTGTCTGAGAATTAGACGTATTTAAGTTTTAAAAAACATAGATAAAACAAATCCGACGCCAGTTGACAGTTGGGGATCAGTAGCAGCCAGGGAATGTCGTACAACGATTATTCAGGACGCTACGCTTTGTGGATCTTTGATTTCATTCCAGACCAAGGCAGCGGCTAGGGACATTTCCACCATATACAATCCGGTCAATTTCTTTTATTTAGCTAGTAAACGTAGCATACATCAATGGCAAAATGCCTTACATCAGTGGAATTCTAACGTGACTTCACAACGTTGTCAACCTTATCAAAAATGTGTAATTTGATATTGTATGGATTGTTATATTATTGGCTGATGGTTTGTTGGTTGAATACAAATGTAATTAAAACAAATGTTGGTCGTTTGCTTTAAAACTGTTATCATTATAATGCTCTTTAGTTTGTCTCTATCCCTCACCATGAGATAAGCTATATCGTTCCTACTAAAATAAAGCGTAGGTATGTTATCTATCGCGTATGCCGTCGAGCTATTACAATTTGGGTGGTCTCCAGTCTGACCATCAATTGTTGACTCGTCCACCTATGAAGATGACCTCTAATTTTGCAAAGATGAATGAAGCCCTTGTAAATTTACATCGTGTTAAGCAAAACCGAATAAACAAGCCTGAAAAGAGAATTTCAGGATGTTACAATTGACCCACTAGTTGATAAAAGTGGTTTTCAAGACGAAATCAAGAAGGAGCAAGAAAGTGGAAAGTGGACAGAGAAGCATAGACTTGAGAAGAAGTGGATTTAGAAGCAGAGAGAGAGAGAGAGAGAGAGAGAGAGAGAGAGAGAGAGAGAGAGAGAGAGAGAGAGAGAGAGAGAGAGAGAAAGGCAGCAGTAGCAACAAAAACATCATAAGCCAGAGAGAGGTTGTTTGGAATGTCGTGTGAACACGAAAGAGGTTATCTTCTCCTTCCGCATAATCAGACCTAATTACGCAATGAGATGATAAGAGACCGCCACTACCTCAAATAACAATCTAGACAAGACATACTAGTTTGTTTCCAAACTTTGTTTGTATTTGTAAGTTGGTAGGTTTAAAAAATAGAAGTATGCTTATAAAAACTTCGTTTCTCTGGCTTTGTAAAATAGTGTGTGTGTCGTCAGAAAAAAATTAAATTGTGCATAAATACACTTCGTTTCCCTGCATTATGATATAGTCTATATGTTTGTGTTTGTATAATAGGTAATAAAGTGTGTTTGTGTGTAAAAACGTGAATGTGTATGTTTCTTTTAGGTCTGCGCGTTCCATGTTTTGATGGTGATACGTGGATTGTTAGTTGTTGGGTATTGGAGTGATTTATTTCACGTTTATAATTCAGGGATATATATATAAAGCGAGCGTACGTCAGTCTGGCTACCCATCACTGACTAATCAACATCAAATGTAATTGAATCAGTAAATTGTTAGAGCAAAAGATACACCTGGAATATGCCAGCAATCTTTGGATAATCTGGCTATGGAGGAGATCCAGGAGAAAGTCATGATTGAAGAGCAGGACGAGGAGAAGGAGAGAAAAATAGAAAAAAAAGAGGGCGAGAAGAAAGAAAAGATGTTACCTCACCTTATGATTAGACCTCAGTGTGAGATCACACCTGCGGTGAGGACACCACCACAACGCCAGTCACTATGAGTACCGCCACAACCCCAGTCACTATGAGTACCACCACAACGCCAGTCACTATGAGTACCACCACAACGCTAGTCTCTATCAGTACCACCACAACGCCAGTCACTATGAGTACCACCATAACGCCAGTCACTATGAGTACCACCACAACGCCAGTCACTATCAGTACCACCACAACGCCAGTCACTATCAGTACCACCACAACGCCAGTCACTATCAGTACCACCACTACCGCCAAGTCAGCTACAGCCACTCCCACAACGAGTACTTATATATATATATATATATATATATATATATATATATATATATATATATATATATATATATATATATATATATATATATATATATATATATATATATATATTAGGGGGGTGTATTGAATTAAAAATCATATTGCGATATATTGCAATATTAAGCGCAATATTGCAATATTATTGCAATATATTGATTTAAGAAAGAATTACAGATTACTGTTAAATTAACGAAATAAAATGAATGCAAACTGCAAAAAAATTGCTTAAAATTATTTAATTACATAAATAAAATACAGTAGAGAAAATGAATAAAATGCAGTACAGTAGTTGCAATCTAACACAGAAATTAAGAGTTAGTCTTTTGTCTGAACAGTTCACAGTTTGTGGTTTACTTTTTGATAAACATAAAATGCATGAAACTGCAGATTTGTCTTTTTCGTTGTCACTTTACCCCGTGTAGTTCAAACTGAACTGACTTGAAATTCACATGATGGAACTTACTTCATTTTTTTTAAAAAAATGATAAGAGCATCAACATGATTTGGTTTTAGGGCTGAGCGTTGTGCATTTACTATATCTCCAGCAGTGGAGAACACCCTCTCAGAAGGGACACTTGTTGATGGGATGCACAATAAGGATTTAGCAAGCTTAGCTAATCTAGGAAATCTCTGTTTATGATTTTTCCACCATTGAAGAGGATTTGAATCCAAGGGAAACGACATAAACACTCTATAGTTCTTAAGCTTTTTTTCTAGTTCTTCCATTTCTGTTTTTGAAGTCTCGACACCAATTATGTAGACATCACCAAGAAGTTCTTGCATGCCAGAACAACAGGTAACTTTTTCTATCATATCACTCTGACCAATGTCCGACTTGAGCTTCTTGCTAACTGGTTGAGCCTCCTCAGCAGCAGAATTGGCATACACACATAACTGTTCAGTTAGCTGTGGTAAAGGTGGCAGTTCACTCTGCCCACTATCACACACAGGCGAGTGACCAGTGCCATGTTCAGCCTCAACTCTAACAATGATTTCTGATGCATTCGGCGAAATTTTGGTGAAGATTTTATTCCATCGTGCATCGCTGAGGAAAGGTAAGGCTTTAAAACGTGGATTCAAGGCAGCAGCAATGGTGAGAGTTTCTTCTTGATGAGTATATCTATCCTGAAGATCATCAACCACAGCCCTTTTCATCTGAGCTATTACTAGAGAGTCATCATCGCTATGTTGGAAAATGCTGTCAATAAGTTTGCGATGAAGAGGCATGATAACAGAAATGGTTGGAACTGACTCAGCACAAAGAGTGGTTGTCACCACTTTAAGAGGTTTTAGACAAACCATTACCTCATCTGCCAGGCAAATGTCATCATCTGACAATGTGTTCAAATCTTTTTCTTTTATTTTAGCAAGGTCTTTGGATCTCAAAAAGGCAATTATTGCACACTGCATTTCAAGAAACCTTGAAATCATGTCATAAGTACTGTTCCATCTAGTGGGCACATCAGCTATAAGATTATGATCCGGTAGACCTAGCAATTCAGCCTGACTTCTCAGTTTAGCTGCTGCAATTGTACGTCGGTGGAAGAATCCAACTATTCGACGAATTCTGCTGAGGAGAATTTCAATGCGTCTGATCTTGAGACACTTTTGTGCAGCTAAATTATTTGTATGTGCATAACACTTGACGTGAAAGTTGCATCCTAACAGAGTCCCTGCCTTGTCCATGTTTGATGCATTATCTGATACAATAAGTGGTATGGGGATAGACTGTATTTCCCATTCTTTGAGGGCCTCATGAATCACGGCAGCTATATTCTCACCTGTGTGCCCTTCATACATGGGCCGAGTTTGAAGAACATAGTTTATCAGCTTCCAATGTTTATCAATGTGAGTTGACGTGACTGTCAGATATGATTTCAGTTGACCTTGACGTCCAACTATCTGTTGTCAATGCAACCTTCTCAGCATTTCTTAGGTCTTCTTTTACCAGTGCCTTGACTTGAGCATATTTTTGAGGAATGATCACATCTACAAACTGCTTTCTACCTGGTACCTATCGGGGGTCAAGTGTATGTAAAAGGTCTCTAAACTCTGGCGAATCCACTATTCGGTATGGACACATGTCCTTTATTATAAATCTGCACAACTTGTCAGTTATATGTAAAGCACGAGAAGAATGCGAGGGGTATTTCGCACCAATGAACCCTAGTAAGGTTCTCTGGATTGGCTGTGACGTTTTAACTTTAGAAAGATCAGAAGTATCTTCACATGACGAACTCACATTAGCAGGGATCGATGATCTGTTGTCTGTCATCTTGTAATTACCACATTTCCCGGGATGGTGCTTGTTCATGTGGTACGTTAGATTAGTGGTTCCACCAGAAAACTTAACATGAGCGTCACATAGTCGGCACACAGCAATTGCCTCATCAATTTTCCCATCCCTTTTACTCTTTCTTAATGTAAAATGAGTCCATATGGCAGACCGCACTTTTGAATTTTGCACCAGGTCGTACTCAGCCATGCTTGAAATGTAACTCAAGCTCAATGTCAGTTAGTCATCAATGTCAGCAAGGTGCTTATTTGTTGACAAAGAGAAGTTAAACCTTCAAAAGGATGAAGATTAACAGACATGTAACTTCCGATTACCCATGCTGCAACTGCTCAGGAAACGAAATAGAAATGTTACTGAAGCTGATTATAGGAGGTAAATGTATGAATTCAATAGGTCCTTGTCAATCAGAAACTATTATAAGTAGTGAAATATGGCTAATATTAATTTATAATAATAATAGAGTTCATTTGCTACTTGCTATCAAAATTTACGTCAATATCGCACTATATATATATATATATATATATATATATATATATATATATATATATATATATATATATATATATATATACTGGGAGTAGGGGTTATCATTAAAACAGAAACTTTGATATTAATGTAATGGATGTATTTCAGGATAGCCCACGTCATTTTGGGCATGATTGGTCGGTGAAATGGGTAGTTGGTGAGAGAGGATGATTTCCTTCTTGTCAGTACTTGAGACATAGAAATGAGCATGCGTTAGTCTGGCTACCTCGTTGACCTCGTTGACCTGTCAACACCTTGAAAAATGAGTTTGGTTATTTAATTAAAAGACAGTTGGTATTAAATAATGGATACGACGTATGTCGTAAAATTGATTGCAGCTGAATGGAGGTATTCAGTTACCACAGTCTTTATGACACGTTAAATGACGAGTCTAAAAGCAGCCAGAGATCTGGTTCAAGACGTGGTAGAGGAGGAAGCGGAAGTTAAGAGGATTTATTAAGTCTAAGTATATTAAAGTGGTAAACTTGAAGGAGGTTCTTGATGGTGTTTGAAAAGTAAAATACTTTTTAGACGTAATGGAGAATTTAATATATTGGCCTTTGTGAAGTGTGGATTAGATTAAATAAGTTAAGCAGAACGATTGGTTGAATAGTAATGGAAGATGAGGTGAAGAAAACATACAGTAACTGGGCAAAGGAGAGAAAGGAGACACAAAATAGAATGAAAAGTTAGATAAAGGTATAAAGGTACAGGTAAAGTTCAGAGTGATGGTTCCTTTTGACTGGATACTAGAAGATGAAAAAAAGAAGAAGAAGAAGAAGAAGAAGAAGAAGAAGAAGAAGAAGAAGAAGAAGAAGAAGAAGATGATGATGATGATGATGATGATGGAGAAGAAGAGTAAGAAGAACTCGAATGCTCTTTTCAGGGACACTATATTGATTCGAAAAATATGCCTCTACTTTCTTGCATAAATATGTTTTAGGCGATTTGTGTTGGATATAATTATGTCAATAAATATATGTGTAATATGACTATATCTCTTTATAGGTCTCTAACCACGTGCCTATGTCTATGTCTATATTTGTCCCTAGAGTAAGGCGTATTGTGGTTAACCCTTTGCCACACTGTTCCGTCCAATTGTGTTCAGCTTCTTGTAACATTGCTGCCATTGTTTCCAGAGTGTACAGTACCGTGACGTTACCACCTGTTCATTTCCCTTGTCCCTGGACATGCCTTGCTGGTATACATTCTTATGTTCTATTCCCCTTTTCCCTAGATATACATACCATGTTAAAGTCCCTTTAACACTTAGATTGTATGGATGATTGTAAATATCTAGGGACAAGGAAACAACCATATTAAATTCCCCATGTTAAATTAGCATGGTCCACCGTTTACAGACACCCAAATTTAACATTAAGGCCCCCCTGTCTGACGTTCGTCTCCCTTCGATACTCTCGAATGACTTGCCAATGAAGATAAGCGAAACATGTTTTGCAACATATTCATTATCTCCCTTGCACCACTCTAATCGTTGATTACAGCAGCCGTTGTTTGTTTCACACTGTTAGTCCCATGTCAATTGATTTGTCATTTCATTCTTTGCTTGAATTAGAATATATCCTGAGCTTTTGATAAAAACACGTGGAAACGAAGGTTCCTTTTTTGCTATTCACTGCCCTCTAGTGCTCCCTCTTACAATAAAATATTTGTAAAGTATCTAATATTTTGTTACAAATCAATTGTTTAGCTTTCTGTACGAATCGAAAAGTATAAATGTCATTCGAGCATTTCATTTAAAACAAGATGTACTATTACATATTGCAAACGTTTGATCGATGTGGGGAATATATGGTTGAGATGTTGATCCCGGCAATGCAGTATTAATTATTGTAGGAAATACCTAACATATATTGCTAGATTTTTAAGCAGAGAGTTGACTGAAAGAAAATATTAAGGATAAAAAACATAGAATCTCGCATGAGGTGACTTACTTCACTGTGTATTGAGAAGTGAAAATATTTAAATCGTATTGTCTTGAATACTCCAGCCGCAAAGCTAACATAAAATTGTATAATTATATCAGTCCCTAGTGGGATAAATCGTTATCTCCTACGTTGAAATAGGAACTTGAGTTGTCCCATAACATGAAACTTGAAAAAGAATGCATGAAGTGTCCAGTTTCTGTTAGTGCCCAAATATGCTGGCTTACATATATAACCGGTCTAAAATTAGTTGCAACGTGAAAGCCTTGTAAAGCGGAATTTAGACAATGTTTTGTTTTCTGGCATTACCTAATTCATTGCAATAAAGTGGAATAATCGGCTTGATTATTTAAATATACAAGCCATTCTCCTCTAGTACATGCCACGTGTTTAAGATGATAAATATAAGAAACTCCTTTACAAAAGACAACAATATTTATTTTACATCCTTTCTCCGCTTACCATATTGATTTTAAAGCCTCTTAAAATGACTTGAAACATTAACTTCCAACAGAACAAGAAAGATCTATTTATCGCCTCGGTCAAAGAGGAATATGATTAATATTATCTTGACAAAAAGACAAAAAACACATTCAAGTAAAGTCTAAACCTAAGGTACCTTGAAGCCGAAGACAAAAAAAAATCAAATGTATTTTCTTGATGATTAAAAATTCAAATTATCTTTAGACTCCGAAACATACAGGTAAATCGACGAAGTGTTTCTTCAGTGATCTTGACCTAAATTGTGAGATGTAAGAAGATTTAACGAAAATAAAATTGGCTTTGCTTCATGCTGATTCGCTCTAAGTTGCAAACATAATACATCGAGAGAGTCAAGGAAATAAATGTACACATTATAGGAACAAATAATTATAAAACTGTAAGCGCCAATGCTGCAGTTTAGGAAGTTACAGACATGCTTCGTTTTTCCTGACGGAATGCAGACCTATATGCATTTCCCACTATCAACGCCGTTGTAACCATGGTTTGTACCATTCAGAAAGTCTGAAGTCAAGTTTACCATAAAATACATTAGAACACGTGATAAACTAAATACATTTTATTAGTAAACAATTGTAGGATTCGACAGGTCATATTGACCATATACTGACTTGTCAGAAAGTGAGTCAAACAAGAGCTCTGAAAATTGGTTATTGTGTCATAGATTGAATCCAGACATATCTTTTTTGCATTTCATCAACTTTTTTTCGCTGGGGTCTGAATATTGGTATCGAATTTTGAATAATTCCGAAACATGCCAAATAGAACTCTTCGACCTGTAAATAATACGTGGAGAATTCTCAAAAGACCAATATCCATTAATGAATTGGCATTATATGAAAGCCATAATGCCGCCATTACGTAGAAAATGATCCTATATGCCAACTCAGCTGAATATTACTAGATCGTGAACGATATTTGTACAAAGGATCGTTAGGTTCCACTACAAATGGATACTATTTAAATGTCTTCACATTGAGAGCGATGTAAATTTTCCCTCGAAATTAGTAACCAGGCTATTGTGCTCATTCACGAATTTATTCACTGCTGATTGGCGACGTCTTAAAACAAAGTACATAGCATATGCAGCATCCATGATAGGAAACAAACACGTTTAAAACTAATCACAAGAACCAATAGCATGTTAATTTACCGAAGAAGTATTCAAGACGATCATTATGGATCTGACTCGCTGTTTTCCAGTATGGATGGTTTACAGATTCGACAAATATTGACAAAGAGGAAAGTTGTCAGTATCTTAAACATTAATGACGAGAGGTTTTTCAAGAATCAAACAAAGCATAACAAAGGAATTTCAAGTTGAATAAGAACCGTTTGTGGAAAATATCAATCGATATTATATGGGTGAAGAACCTGTACCTCATTTGAGAAAACGTTACACCTTCTCCAAGGCCTATATTTATGATGCACAAAATGTCACTGTAAATGGTATTTGGGGACGCAGGATATAAAGCAGTCATCCAAAAGAATAACACAACTCAAATCCCAAGTGCTAGCAATTCGCCATGCTACCCAATCAATTAGTTGGATTGTCAAAAACATAATTGAATCGCGGTGCTCAAAGGCTCAGAATTTTACATCGTCTACTTCTGGACTTCAGATATGGATAAATATTTGTGTTTGATGATATTTAGATTAGTGATTAAACAACGAAACAGATTCAGAACTAATATTTGTGCATGAAACTTTGTTCTTTGGAGACATCAGCAATGCAATGCAACACGTAGTACCGCCACAATGTTGACATCTAGTTAGGTAGAGCCTTAATTTGAAACTAATATTCCTAACGCGATAAAATTATTAGCAGGACACGTCATATTAATAACTCTCACGTCGTTGCTTGCATATTATTATCAAAACAAATATTCATGCGAAGCCTATTGATTGTCTTATGGCGAAAGGTTTGTTAACGGTTTCAACTGACGACAAAATAATACTCCACATGGTCTGCGTACCAACACACGAATCATGGTGATTACGAAAAGGAATCCTAAATCGTGATACAATTCTACGAACCAACATCCTGCGCCGCTATATAAATATCAGTTGTTTAGATTTACGGTAGATCATTACACGTCCACTGTCACAGCTGTTTTGGGATGACCTGAAGAGTGAAAATGGGACCCAAGAACAATACATTAGATGGGCGCAATTCTCTTGCGGATCAAGAGACAGTTATGATCGTTCCCAACTGAATATGTACCACTGCATATATTGCCGAGGTAAATTTAATTGCTGATGCCATAATAGGTATCTATCCATTGTTAACCATCAACGATCCACTATTGAACCAATAGAGGGTTGCGACGTTGCTAGCGAAGCGTAAATGAAAATTTGAGTTTCAATCATTATTTAGAAAATAACTTAAATTCCAGAGTAATACTCGTAGGGGTAATACATTTCGAGACACCGAGCATATAAAAGAGACAGACATTGCTATGGGATTGTCGGTCATGTTCAGAATTTTAGCACCAACGTTACTAGCATTGATGAGTAGCGTCATATAGAAATAAATAGGTATGGCATCCGTCAGCATGGTCAAAAACAGCGACTAATGATAAAACGCTGCACAAAGCTAAAGATAATTCAGTAAAGCATAATCATCGAGAGAAATACATTTTCTTGATTGGTGTGTCGACTAGTGCAAAATGTTAAAGGCGGAAATAAAACTTCCAGAGTTAAATTTACTCCAACTGCATAGAACAAAATAACGAAATGATGCTACACGATAAAGGTTACAGCCCTTGGCAACACCTTCGCTTGAGGAAAAAAACTAGTTGTTTCACAGATGGAGATCGCAAATAACAATATTGTTATTGCTAACCTGGTCGCGGGAAGTATACCGATGTTCTGATACGAATGGTCTTTACCGCAGTAGAACGAACCCTCTTAACTGATTGGAACACGTGTACAGCTGTTTTTCTTAACGTAATAATGAATCCATTCAACGGCACACCTATAGCACACTGATTAACTCGAATCATGCCTGGATTAGGTGGACATTACCATCACGATGCTTGGATTGGTAAACTACATAGAAGGTAATTTTTTAAAAGGCTGGTCCGTCGATGATGTTTACAAAGGATATCGCAGATAATGCTAATCATTGATAGTATGGCCAAATTATGGTTAATCAGGATGATGCCATTGTAAATCCACCTGCTGTATTGTAGCTTGATAATGTAGCCAGACCAACTTTTAAAGTTGAGGCTATTCATGACGTCAACCTAAATTTAAACATGGAATTTGAAGTGCGAGAAAGATGTAGTTCGTCCATTAAGTCGATGTAGATCACTTTAATAATCCAGTAGCTTTGCGGTACAAATGGTCTGTGGGTGCGTAGGTGGCCGATAAAGCCGATGTGCGCCCTGAATGTTCTGTAGCATTGTGGACATGAAATGAGAGTAAGACTAATCGTGGGATAAGTGGTATAGGAGTTCATGGAACGCCTTCGTTGTTGTATCACGGATGTCCTGTAGTCCTCGCAAGCTCCAGCAATGATGTCACATATTGATATTCGTAATGTTGTAGATAAAATCGTTTATACTGGATTGGAAATGTCTCAAGAATATTTCACATTCCTGTGATCGAGGTTTCACTTTTCACTTCATCGTATTGCTATGTTTATATTAGAAGTCATTCATGCTCTGATAGTGATAGACAGCAAATCATTGTTATAATTGACAAAGACAAGACTGGATTATCCATTTGGTCGACACGGGTAAGATCATATCAATAAGTTTCCAAACGCATCTCACCCCGATTGTCGACTGAGAGTAGCTTTATTGTCGTGTTCTGTGACGAGATGTAATTTGTTTTGTCAAAAAACCTTTGCGTTCTGGCGCGTCACGAGAGCGTATCGAATGCGTTATTGACCGTCTCAGTGGTAACAAAATCCCGTTGTCACGGAATTGTATAAATCCCTTTGTTATTCATGAAATACGTGTACTCGGCTTTCGTTTTTCTGGACATCGATGCCCGAGGGTGATTTATGTATAGTGTACAATATTTTGAAACTGTGTTCGCTTCATCTTTTCCGCACGTAAACAACCAATATTCACCAAGCGCACAGATGATGTAGGGCTACATTGTCTATAGATACAATACAATACGGAAACGTCTTGTCATTGAACAGTTTATTCAAGGACTTGCAAATCTCAAGGTGAAGTGGTATGCGAGTTATTTATGAATTTCTTATGTATATTATAGTTTATAACTATTGTATTACCATAATTTTCTTTGAATATTTTCTATGTAGCTCCGGCTTGCGTAGTATATAATACAACTATTTTCTATTCTTGTATGTGACGTAACAAGAGAGCTATATTAGCAATAAATTTACATTTTTACTAAGAAACGTTTTGTATCAGTGCATTCTTATCGGACATAGGTTTGTTCACTTCAGAACCTGTTTATTACTTTCCACCCTTGTGCCGGTGATGTCATTTGTTCAGCTTACCGTATATAAAGTCATTACGTGTTACATTATATTCCCATATCATTCCTAGTACAGTGTTAGATTTATTTTAAGCTGATCAGAGTGAACGGGGTAGACCAATAAGCTGACCATACCAGCTGAAGAGTTAACCTTAGTTATCAACGTTGACGGGTTAGCAATTATAGAACTGACCATAAAGTTGACCATTAGCTGTAGAGCTGACCATAGTGATCAGAGTTGATGAAGTACCAGCTGTATATTTGATCATAAGTCTGACCATTGCAGCCATAGATCTGATTGAACAGTGTATTGCTGGTTGAGTAGCATGCGATCGGACGTTGCTGAGCGATTGTTGGGCGCTGATTGCCTGACTGACCATGTGGTTGAATGGTTGTCGGTGATAATTGATTGATTGACCAGAGTGACTGGTAGCCACGTATTCTAGTGATGGATTATTTTGTGCAACTCCACACATGTATTCTTTTAGCTGTGGGTTAATTTTGGGGTTTGTTATACTTTGTATTTGTGTTTTAGGACTGTAACGATATAGTGCATATCTCTCCCATTTTTACATCATTTTACTATTGGAGTAAAGTACATTATTTTCTTAACTAGTCTGTGAATACGTCATTTTTACTATTTGAATAAAGTACATCATTTTTATTATTTTGAGTAAAACACATCATTTGTTTCGTCGTGTGAATTGTTGTGAATCTTTAACCTATGTCCTTGTGCCATGTAATGTCGTTTACTTGTATTTATGTTACATTATTATGTTCCCGCTGATTGTGTTAATTTGGCCAATAATTTGATCTAATAAACGCACGTATTACTCAATTCTTTCTTAATTTGATCCATTTAACAATAAACATTGTATGTGTGCCCACTATCATTAGTGTTTCTTTATAAATCCGACCCCAACCCGATTATCTTGTTACACTCGTAACTGCCTGGATCGTTAATATTTGATATTTCATGTATTAAAGCTAAAGCTGAGTGACACAGTAGAGTAGCAGAGAACATATTGGAATGGAGGAAGCTGGTTGTCAGGTCATCAGTGGTGCCCCAACGGTCGGCAAGACTAATAGATAGATAGATAGATAGATAGATAGATAGATAGATAGATAGATAGATAGATAGATAGATAGATAGATAGATAGATAGATAGATAGATAGATAGATAGATAGATAGATAGATAGATAGATAGATAGATAGATAGATAGATAGATAGATAGATAGATAGATAGATAGATAGATAGATAGATAGATAGATAGATAGATAGATAGATAGATAGATAGATAGATAGATAGATAGATAGATAGATAGATAGATAGATAGATAGATAGATAGATAGATAGATAGATAGATAGATAGATAGATATAGATATCGCTTGGTTGAAATATGCCAACAAACGAACGCCAAAACTAATGATAAATGGTTCATAGCTAATGGACAATGTGAGGCTCAGAGGGAGACCGCTGGTAAATCATGTACTTGTTTTCGGTGGATCAGTATATATGTTTTAGCGTGGCAGAATCTATCATGTTCATGGTTATACTGTAACCGCTGTTGCTTACCTACCACAAGTATAATCATTATTTTCTATGTGATCATCAACATGATATTTGGTTTCATAAACGAGCTTTATTACACGATTTCGATAGGTTCGTTACGAATCTTTATTGAACATAACGTTACTATCACGATTATTTTCATGCTTCATTCTATTATTACTATCCACGATCACCATTTAGTAAATTGTCTTACACATCTAAATGTCAAATTATCGTTGTTCAACTTTCAGATTACATGCATATATCGAGCAATATTAATTTACATATCTTCGTCCACATGTTGATGTCCATCCAACATAATTCATATACATTGATATTTTCAAATCATATATAATATGTTATCATGATTATTTTTTATATTCAATCAAGAAAAGTCATTTAGTCACATGTATCACAAGGCCCAATTCACTCCCAGCTTTTACGTACTTCAAGCGATTCATTATAGATTTGACGGTGGCTACACATTTGTGTTTAGGAATGGCCTAAATGGGATTTTGACGCTTCTATAAGACAATGGCTTGGTAGTCAATGCTTTCAAACCATATTTCATTTTAAAATAACCGTTTGGTTCCATTTGTATGAAATTGATTAAATTTTGTTACGCACTAACGATCGTTACTAAAAGAGGTCAGAATTATGTCATTCATACCCGAAAAAGCTTTTAACTTCTCATCAAATATGCACTATAAAATATCGTCCAGAAAAGTGCAGAGTAATGTTGAGCAACATCCAATTAATCAATGGCATACAGTAGAATATTTGAATACAGATTCAGTTAATGAGGACATTATTGCTGAAGATGTTAAACTCATAACAACACAAATCAAATGAGCTCTACTGCCAAGTAATATTGCTAGCCACAATTTATATATAAATAACCTGTTTGATAATATTGTCTTATATAATTTCGCTTCATATTATCACGCATCCACTTGTACAATCCACGGATTACATATTAGACTCGTTCTCGGGTATATTTTGTAACATTATATAAGAACCTATGTACGCATGATGTTTTCGTAACGGCAGCTGATGTGATGGTCATTAAATATCAGATCTAATTACTACTCCTAATGCATATATGTCTGCTATATTAAAATACATATGCCTTGATCTTTGTCATAGTAATCGGAAATGACTGTTAAATTATATATACCATTTTTCTGTTTCATAGTAATCAGAAATGACGTGTTAAATTATATATGCCTTGCTGTTTTTGCCTGCATTGAATGCCTGAATATTTAAACGAATGTACGCGATCCTTTGGGATGATTGTGCTAATAGTCGAGATAGTATGGGGATAGATTCGTACAGTTAAGGCGGTGGCTGCCATGTTTTGTGGTCCCGGTTTCGAATCTCAGTATAGTATATTTAATGTATCGAATGAAATCACGGCACGTAACTCATCAGATTGTTCATCAAATTCTCGATCACATGAATTATGTGATTTGGCCAACCGAACAATTAGATCGTCTAATACATAGAGCTTGGAGCTATTAAATGTTCACAATTTCTCGGGATACGATGGGCATTTACTGTTCGAATACTATACGGAACAAAGTACCGAACGTCCTAAAGTGAATTTGCACGGAGCCAAAATCATGTCATTGCATGTAGGACAAGTACAGTTTAAGGATACGATGAGTTACTTGGCCATGCCTTTGAGGCGAATGCCATTAACGTTTGAAATGAAAGAAATGGTAAAATACTATCTTCCGCACTTTGTCAATACCGAAGCCAATGAACACGCTGTTCTACCCAATTTGTCCGAGAGTCACTACTGCGATGCAGAGAACATACGTACCAAACAACGAGACGTTTTGTACCCTTGGTAACAGACTCACGCCTCAGATTCGAATTTCAGTACAAAATGTTTAAGTATTGTCGTTCTGACGTGGATAATTTGCAGTGGAACATTTTGGGAACTGTTTATGGAACACGGTGGGATCGATCATTTGAAAGAAGGATACACCATTACAAAAGTGTGTTACTTAGTGTGCAGGCAAAGATTCTTGCTCGAAAACGCACTTGCTGTCATCAGACCTAAAATGACCAACTTTGTCAAACATCAATACGCGGTTAAAGCCCTACGCTGGCTCCATTACTTCTTCAACAAGGAAGGCGAATGGACGCCAGAAACGGATGACGCGAAAGCCCATCGGAAAGTATAAGGTAGATGGTTGTCACTTACAAAACCCCAAGATCGTGTAAGAGTTTAACGGTTGTTTACTTCACAGATGTCCCCTTTGTTCCCCTTGACGTGACACTTAAAATCAGCTTTTACAATGGACCATGCAATATTTATACCAAGATACTAGTCAGCGATGCTTATAGTTAGAACAACAAGGATTGAAAGTGTTGTAAATGTGGGAATGCGAGTACGATCACCGTTCGAAAACCGACCCCATTTTTAAACGCATCGTGGAAAGTTACAACTTGGTGGACCCTGTGAACTCACGTGACAGTTTATATGGAGGACGAACGTATGCCACCTGTTTGTTGTGATAAGCTAACGAGGAAATATTGTGACACATACAGTTGCATCTAATTCGATCGCTTGGGTCACTGTTATCCTAACTCGAAGGAGACCTATTAGGAGCCTGGACAGACGAACATCCTGATTACAAGATGTTGCTATTGGCGGTCCCAAATATTACGACTTCGAATACATACTGGCATAGACACAGAAAAGTGTAGATATAGTGTAAAGATTGACTCTCAAATATGGCAGCAGTCACGTGGTGTACTATGGCGTACTGAAAGCAGCTTTGTGGTCTGGACAGTATGAAAACTTCAAAGTGACCACGAATGAACCGTACAATATTGTACATTTAGTCACACACCAAATCATCAGTCGGCCTTTGGAAAAGTCTATCAATTCGTGTACTAGAAGAGAGTTCGACTTCCCACCCATTTCACTTGCCGTATTGTGACGTATATATTATTCAGCATATAAAAGGGAAAACGTCCGAGACCGATAATTTATTGTAACTACAGAGGCCATGTGGTATAGATGAATACTTTTAAATCGTCATTATTGAAGTTCGGGGATTTTACGATTGCATGGATGCCGTATGCCGTGACGTCAGCGATTCAGTATCACATCATGGGAATTTTGCTATGCCTACTATCACTATACCTAACATGGAAAATGATTATATGCGTATGACACCTGATTGACGCAAAATCGATGCCAATCGTTATCGTGCACATTTTACTGCATCTCAACCTCTGCGTGAAACCATGCTTCTACAGAGGCCAAGCCACCCGAAATATACTTCAGCAGATTTTACCCTATGCTCATCTAAATGAATCTGTGTAAAAGGAATATTTATTTCATGTGCGTTTCTTTGAATGCTGTGACTCTTAAAGATGATTCGAAACCATCAACGAAACATGGCCTAAGTATCTGGGAGGACCTACCACTAAAGAATTAATCAGAGCTTGATGCTTCTATTTGGGCGAATGGGATAAAGTCAAGTGTTTCAGTTGCGGTTTGTCACTTTACCAGTGGTAACAGAAATATTCCGCTTACCTAGACCATATTGATGGTATCGGCATTGTGTCTAAAATGCAAATCGTCTTTTTCTGCCAAATGTTTGTGGTGTATTGTTTCATTGGTGTGGCCTTTGCGAATTTGAGTTTGCGACAAGGAGACAAACACTTGTGTATCATTTCACTGAGCAGCTGTATCGGTTATCTTCTTCCCAATCCTGCTCTGAAGTACTCTTCAAAACAGGAACACGGGAGGTTTGCGTCCAACGTCAGTCAAAGCCCATCTCCAACAGCAACAACAGCAACAATAACAACACTTTGGGCGGAGACACGCCTCTGACTTTGAGTGAACCGTCGGACTTCAGCAGTACTCTGGAATCATGAACAACAACTACTAATGTTTACTTAATGTTACTCAATGACAGTTCCTTAGAGGTGTTCTCAAGAACAGTTTGTGATGTTATACTGCCACATTATCTCAGACCATCCAATTAGATCACGAAGCCAATTGGGGAGTGGTCTTGGTGGATATTAGTCACCGTAAACAAATACAAAACATCAATGTAAAGCAAAGCACTTTTGAATTTTAAATCCTAAACTAACAAATGAAACAAGTCATGAATAAAATCAGATTTCCAGGTATCACAAATCCCCCAAACAATCCATCATTCACTATCTACTCGTTGAAAATTGTGCAAGCTATTAGTGTAGCGGTCAACTGTTACTTATTATATATTATCAAACAAAACGTCAGGACTGAATTGATGACTTATCATTACCTGTGAAAAATGGATACCTGGGAACTGTATTACCTTTCGAACCACAGTTCATACACAGCTTCTTGGAATCCTGTTGTGTGTGCTAAAGATGACCTGCCTCCTCGCAAACCTCAAGATCATCAAGCTTATGTCTTCAATACGGATGATAGTAATCTCACAGGAACCTACTGGGTAGCAGTCTACTCTCATAAAGAGGGTTGTGAGGAGTTTTTTGATTCGTATTGATTGCCATTTTTGGAAGACGACACCATTGACTTTATGAGAGATATACTCAGACGACATGATTCAATAATATGATACTACAAGACATATTTCATGGTGTGTGACCAATATTATGTGTATATTCTGCATCAGCGCAGTCTTGGATATTGTTTAGAACATTTAGTGACTTGTTTTGATCAACATTTTCCCAGAAATGATGACAAAGTAGATCGATGGTTTTGTGACCATTATGGTATTTTGTCTTTAACTAGAAAACGTAGTATACATGAATGGCCCGATGACTTCCATCCCTGCACAACCCTGGTCCAACATGATTTGTTAGAGAATTGTTTATTGTTAATCGTAAATTGTTGGTTGTTTGAATGTTAATTGATGGAATAATACATGGTGCAATTTGAACATTGTATATGTCGTTTGTTTCAAACTTTGAATACATATCTTTGCTCTTTGACTTCTTTCTATCCCGCACCCTAAGATTAACGCTCCGACCCAACAAAAGATCAGATGAATGTTTTTAATTGCGTGCGCGCTAGAACCATATAAAGTGAAATAGTCTGACCATCCATTGTTGACTCTTTCTCCTTCAAAGATGTGTTCAAGATCAGTCAATCTTAACAAAGCTTACGTGAACTTACATCGTGTCAGACAATGTCTGATACCGAAACGTGTCGCAATAGAGAATGTCAGAATGTTGAAAGTGACCGAATACCTGATGAAAGAGCTCTTCAGAGAGGACATTTAAGACTTAAAGAAGAAAGGACGAAGAAGTACAGACTTCAGAAACAACAGAGAATAAAGAGAGAAGCGGCAACAGAATCAACAACAAGAGCAGGAGCTAAACACATGATTTGTTGACTATCGTGGCGACAGGAAAGAGCTCTCCTATTTCCGAAGAAGCAATTCCGATCCTGTAAAAAGCATGTACCCGACGTGGACGCAATCTTAGAGATTGTCATAACTCCTCATCCACAAAAACAGCCCTTTTCAAGGTTTCCCAACTATTTTATAAAAGAGATACTAATTAAATTGTCAATTGTATGTTAGTAATTAAAACAGAAGTTTGCATATAAACACATCTTTTGTTTCATTTTATTAAAAGTGTGTGTCTATACGCACATATTTCGGTAGCATGTCCATTAGTCTGTGTGCTTATTTTAGTCACTGTATGTAAAAGTAAATTAGTGTTTCTATTAGGTCCATGTTTTGGTGACAATTATATGGGTAATCTAAGTTTTGGTGAAAGGTGATATTTTCCCTCACGTCCGTGCTTGACACATAAAGAGAACCGCACTTCCACGTAAAATCAAGCGAACAACGCACGTCGTGATGGAACATTTTTCACATCAAGATGGTTGCCCGCTATTGCAGTCATACCTGCATCAGCACTAAGAGCCAATAAGACCCTTGGAAAAAAGCAAGCTACAGATTGGAGTTTGCGAGCTGGAGCGAAAAAAACCCAACTCTGTTATGTAGTCAAACACTACTGTTATTACAAAAATGCATGTAGTCAAACACTACTGTTACTGCAAAATACGTGTAGTCAAACACTACTGTTATCACAAAGTCGATATCACCACATGTGTATCTCCGTGTTGACTCGGCCTGATTCCCAGCACGGTCACTCTACCGTCCAGATTTGTACCTACACGTTAGCACTGAACTAGTGGTTTAAACTCGTAATGGTGCACCAGACATCCTCATATTCACAAGCTCATCCGGCTATTCATACCCAGTGAGCTGAATATGGAAAAGAAACTTTCCCAATAGTCTGCTTTAAATTGTAACTACTTTAAAATATGCAACGGTTACGAATGGGTCAATACAACCCGCCTGAAATATGACGTAGGAATGGCAAGCAATTAAAATAAAAATACGTTAAACTAAGACATTAATACTTATATAGTATGTTTTCAACATTAGTCATAGTAGCGACCAGATAAAATTATCTCGCTACCAAATTGCAATGGTCATACCCTCTTAATAAATTGAATTACAAGTACGATAAAACAACGTAACTACATAATACAAAAATGAACGTGTTTTACGAAACTGAATATTAATTGTAAACAATGAAAATAGTTGATTAAAAAACATACAACTCACCCAACTCTTTGGCTCAAACTAAGTTAAAATATATATCTATAGTCGTGTGCATTAATACATAACACGCACGTGCTTCGCAAGCAATAAAGGCGTCACGCGATACAACGAAAAATTATATTTATAAAATTATTATGGCGCGCGAAACAAGACAACTTGATAATAATAAAAAGTATGGTGGTCTAACTGGGTCATATCGGGCATTTCGTAACACACCTCCCCCTTCAGAAAAGTATACCTACTTTTTAAGACTACGGAATCGCACGATATGGTCAACAGAATGGTTCAATTTCTACTGAGATAATCTGCACCTACATTTTCCGTGCCTTTGATGGCTTCAATCCGGAATCTGGTCAGAAATAGTCTAACAATGAGTTTGCCTGCAATAGAGTGCAGATAGATCGCACAGTATTTTGTGGAGTCAGACCTTCACCCCTTATGTTTGTGCAAGGTGATGTTGTGGAAGTTCCCTCGCTACCAGCAGCAAACGAAGATCTCGCGATATTTGGTGTGTAATGCTGGGCCTCCACTCTTCCATATATATGGTGGGATGCAGTCCTTTCCTGCAAGCTTAACAGTCTTCAGCTGTTGTATGGCTTTTATAGTGTCTTGCAGTGTGGGTGCTGATCGAAATCCATCTTTGACGGATGTTGTGGAATGCGATCAATAGCTGCATCCTTGACTGTATAGCTAGTGCTGAAAAGAGTGTGAAATTGCTCTAGCTAGCGGTTCAGGATATATTCCCTATCATTGAGTATCTCTTGGCCATCTGCACTCCGTAGGGGACTATGTATTTGGACGGTTAGGACCATTCATTTGTGCTTTCAAAGCTTCGTTGAACCCATTGCAGTCACCAGTGTCAGTTTACAGCTGGACTCTTTCTGCGAGTGATGTCCACCATTCATTTGGTATGTCTCCGCAATGCAGGGAGCTGCAGTTAAGGCGGAATGCTGCTTTCCTCTGTGGACAGGATATTTGAGCAACTTTGGCATTTATACACTGGTCTCCATTTGGCAAGCAGTTCTTGGATTTCGTGGTTGTCATCATCAAACCAGTCTATAATTTTCAGAGTGGTGAATCCAAGGATTTTGTTCTGAAGTTTGCAGAATGGCAGCCTTGTGGAGATCCCACATCTCATATATAGGTAGATCTGACGGAAAATTAGGTTCTTCAAGTATAGACTGCAGGTTCTCTTGAAAATCTACCTTAATGACAGCACAAAAAAGTCTTTTGCATCTGAAACTTCCTTCTTGGGCTACCTCGTAGTTAGTTGTCTGGGCATGGGCTTGATGTGTAAGTCGAGCTTACATCTTAAAATAGAAGATGATCTGCATGGCATTCTGCATTGGGTATCACTCTGACATCTTTTGGCGTACTATGATGTAATCTGTTATGTGCCAGTGTTTTGATCTATGATGCATCCTGGTCATCTTCAGGATGTCTTTCTACGGTATTTGTAATAGTGAACTGTAATTCTGAGCACATTTCAAGACTCAGACGCCTATTGTCATGTCAGCCACCCACACCATGTTTCCCAAGAACGGCTTTCCATGCTTCTGAGTCTCGGATCATTCTGAAATTAAAATCTCCAAGGATGATTTATTTGTCGCTCTCTGTGACGCTCTTGAGAAGTCAGCACAGGTCAACGTAGAATATATCCTTTTCAGAAGGATCTGCCTGAAGTGTTGGAGCATGCACGCTGAAGAGTGTGGGGGTTTATTGGTTCCCTAAAGGGAAATGCATGGACATGATGCGGTCGGTGTGACCAGTTAGAACGTTTGTTAACATTGTGGAGATTTCGTCATTGAGAATACAACCGACTCCTGAAATCCTTTGTCTGTCTTTTCGTTTACCTGATCAGTATTCAGTGCCGAATGATCGCAGATTTCGCTTCTTTGACAGGCAGACTTCGCAAAGTGCAGCAATGTTAACACTAGGGCGTACTTCTGGTCTGTTGCTGTTGGTTAAGTATAACATTGTTCTGATATTCAAACATGCCAATTTTAGTCTTTTACCACGATCAAAGACAAGTGTGGCATGCCCTACTTTACACGTTATGTTTCGATTAGTATAAAGTCTTAATTAATCTCCATCCAAAATCAGTATTTGAAACACGAGTAATTTCCAGCAGAATATTTGCCTATCAAACCAAATCCAATACAAAAGGCAAGTCATCTACAACAAATGAAAACAGTAACTAAATATTTTCGTCTAGAACACAAGAAGGGATTATATAGCACTGAGCCTCTGGTTATTGTTGATAATTGGTCCTTTTGTTCTAATGTACATTACATTACATTGCATATTATATATATATATATATATATATATATATATATACATATATATATACATATATATATATATATATATATATATATATATATATATATATATATATATATATATATATATATATATATATATATATATATATATATATATATATATATATATATAAGGACTTATGTTCATTGTTATTGATATCTGCTGGCCCTAAACCTACGGAGCTACGTTTTCTGCTTCCTTCAAGCTCATGTTTTTCTAATATTTTCTTCATTTACTAGGGAATATTGAAAGCCTATTCTCCTTGTATATAGTTCAACAATGTGAATAATGTTGACCATTTCAGATGATTCAAATAAAGTTTGCAAGAGTAAGGGTCTGTGTTAACGATAAATCACTACCTTGACTACTGTCGCACACATGTGCAAATAAGACCGACATTAAATAGCCGTATAGTCTGCAATACTGCTTGAATACTAATAGAAACGGTCAATTAGTTTAGTGTATTCGCATTTTAGTTATTTAAATGATTTAAAAAAATCACTTACTTTACTCAATACATGTTTTTCTAACTAATAGTTCATTAACATAAACATCCCACTACCTCCCCATTTAGCAGAATCGTCTATTTACAACTTCAGTTATGTGTCTCTCAACACACATACTACCCTATGAGCAAAGTACGTCGATTATATAAAAGCTTAAACTGACTTTTGCGGGGTAAGCTTTTCAAAGCACGAGACTTCGCTTGGGAACCTAATCACCGTCCACTAACTTGTCCAGTCGGAAGTTATGTTCAATTAACTGCCATTAACACACGATCCTCCAGGGACTGAAACATGTTATATTCGTCCAGCGTTCCTTAATAATCCGATCTCTGAAAAGCTTCAAAGTATGACAAATATTCAGCAAGTACAACCACTGTTTCTGCAATATTTCAATACATAAAACTAATTCACCTACTATTGGCCAATTTATCAGACACATTTATCAAACAGAACCTCAGTACAGTAAAATTTAGTTATGCCTACAGTAAGCACATTAAAGTATGATATCATTGTACATGCCCTGAATTTAATTCCGTGCCAAATTACATGAATTACTTTTATACTGCTATGTGTCACAACGACACGTGCGCAGTCACATACATATGCATGCATCATAATTTTACAGATTGATATTGACTAAGGTATGCATGCTCATATATTGTTTCATTAATAGCCACCATTACGCTTCATTATCATTATTAGGCACCCTAGTAATCCATATCATCATTACCAGTCATCATTGATTACTCATAGTATTATAACATATCTTTAATAGCACATTTACCTTTCGTTATCATTATTAGGCATCCTAACCATCCATATCATAATTACCAGTCATCATTGATTACTCACAGTATTATTACATATATTATCGTTAATAGTCCTCAGTGATCACCCATATTAGTATCACTCATATTATTATTAGTCATCAATGATCACTAGTATTATCACCCATATAAAATGAATAGTCATCAATGATCACTAGTATTATCACCATATTACCGTTAATAGTTATCAATAATCTCCCATATTATTATCACCCATATTATCGTTAATAGTCATCAATGATCACCCATATTAGTATTGTCACAGAATTAGGCGAAAATTGAATTTTTTTCTTCTTGAATACAAACTAATTTCACCATTTTTTGTTTCGTAGTACATGCGTTACCTGGGGTGAATAAGTGTTTTTCAAGGTAAGCGACGTGTAGCGATTTTGCATGTGCCTGACTAGAAATCACTTGAAGTCAGGAACATTATAATCACGGGGTGCACGGGAATTTTGCCGTGAATTCTGCTCACCTATTTGGGGACATATAAGGCATAATATTTCTAAAAAGATTACGAGTCAAAAGTATCTTGTCAAAGGAGAGATAGCTCGTCATTCTCTCTCCAGCCAAAGGGGTGAGTCTTAAATTTATATTTCGTTTTATTGTGAATTTTATTCAGTTTATCATTTCATGTAATGATGCCTTTATTACAATGAAGATTTAAACCGTTGAATATTTGGAATTACTAATCACTATTAGACTTTAAATGCAATAGCGTAATCTAAGTTTTAGATTGTTTTAGAAACAACTATTATTAGTTTGGTTTCTTTATTGTAGCTGAATTGTAGCTGAATGTGATTGATTGCTCCAGCAAAATATCGGAATGTGATTGATTGTGCCGTGATTGTGCCGTGATTGTGCTGTTTAATTGTGCGATCAAATTGAGGTGTCTGACTATCTGTCAGACTGTCTGTCCGTCTACGTTTGTATCTGGCGTGAACAGAAGGTCATGATGTCTGAGGATATCTGTCGAGATGTGTAAATATCCGGAAATCTAGAAGTCTAAATGTCCGAGTGTCGGAGCTGTCTAGAGGTGTAAACGTTCGGGGTAGCATCTAAGTGTTTGGGACCGGTGGTTCTAGTAGGTGCCGAATGCTGTCTGTACGTATAACTGTAGTGGATCCGTGAAGGGCAAGCGGCCGATAAAAGTATTGGGCCAACCCTAGGTATTCTGATAAGCTGTGCGGCGATTCAACAGTTGCTGAATCGTACGGTTGTACAGGGTCGAGACGCATGTGTGTGTTTCAGTTGTGGTTACAATTGAATACATTGTTATATTTACACGTGGTTACTTTGAATCTGTAGGATTCCAAGGGATTACATGAATCTCGATAACAGTTAGTAACTTGATTTAATACATGTAGATGTGTGTACTTGTTGTCGCAATCCATACGTGCAATAATGTAATTTGATGTTTGTATTTGTTATCGCAATTTATACGTGCGATAATATACTTTTGTAAAGGTTCCATTTTATATGAAACATTTGTGTAGTCCAGTAGGTTCCTTGGATCTGTGTTTATTTTGTATTAATATTTAATTTTTTTTAAAATTGTGAATGGTTGTGAAGTGTGATTGTGGGTTGAACGCATGAGTTATTGTGTTGATACATCATTATTTTTCATTAATAATTTATTTCATAAATTTGCATATTTCACATATTGTGTTTGTGTTGTTCATTTAATCCACTAACCACTCGGTAACAATTCTGTTACAAGTATCACCCATATTATCGTTAATATTAATCAATGTTCACCCGTATTATTATCACCCATATTACCGTTAATAGTCATCAATAATCTCCCATATTATTATCACCCATATTATCGTTAATAGTCATCAATGATCACCCATATTAGTATCACCCATATTATCGTTAATAGTCATCAATGATCACCCATATTAGTATCACCCATATCATCATTAATATTAATCAATGTTCACCCGTATTATTATCACCCATATTATCGTTAATAGTCATTAATGATCACCCATATTAGTATCGTCCATATTATCATTAATAGTCATCAATGATCACTAGTATCATCACCCATATTACCATGAATAGTCATCACTATTATTATTATCACCCATATTACTATTAATATTCATCAATTTTCACGCATATTATTATCACCCATATCGGTAATAGTCATCAATGATCACCCGTATTATCACCCATATTAGTATCGCCCATATTATCATTAATAGTCATCAATGATCACTAGTATCATCACCCATATTACCATGAATAGTCATCACTATTATTATTATCACCCATATTACTATTAATATTCATCAATTTTCACGCATATTATTATCACCCATATCGGTAATAGTCATCAATGATCACCCGTATTATCACCCATATAAGCATTAATAGTCATCAGTGATCACCCATATAAGTATCATTAATAATCATAAATATGCACCCGTATTATTATCACCCATATTATCGCTAATAGTCATCAGTGATCACCCGTATTATCACCCATATTATCATTAATATCCACCAGTGTCACTCGTGTTGACATGAATTACCATCATAATAACCAATATTATATTTTACAACCACCAATAGCACACATATTATTACGAATAGCCAAGAGTAATTACCGATAATATCAATAGCCGCCAATAGTTATCCATATTATCAATACAGTTATGTAAGTATAATACAGCATATGCAATAAGAACAATAAATATGTCTTTTTCAGCTACCGTAATATCTAATTTTAATACTAGTCATGTTTCCATGGCAACTGTTTCAGTTAGGTCGGCTTAGTATTTAGTTGTTTATTTAGGCTTGTGGTTTTGCGAAACCTGTGTAATATTTAATTGTGTTAGTATGTTTAAAACACTTTAATGGAAAATCTCAATCGACCAAGTTAAAACTGTTATTAGCAACACAACATGTTGCTTCTGCTGAGAAAAGCTGATACTTTCAGAATACTAACTCCATATGTTTGTATGTAATGAAGTACATTTGTAATGCTATCAAATGATCTATACCCACGTGAAAACATTCGAGTCCATCTCACCGAAATGTTCCTCTCCTTTTATTTCCTGCAAATTATATGCATAAAAATGATATGAATTATCGGCTTCGGTTGGAATTAGCCCATCAACAAATTCTACAATAACTGACATTAATTATTAATTAAATGGAATGAAAATGCCTTAAATAAGGACAACGTTTATTAATTCCGTTTGATATCATGTAATAATATCTTTCGACGGCGTGAGATGACATTTTATGATTAATGCAATATCCATTTTCATAAGTTCGTACTATATCAATACCTTTACTATGACGGAGGGCTGTCTGGCTATGTTTTATGGAAATGAGATTAATCAGAATCCATTATTTTCTCATCAATGCTTCATGTGGTGGTTTCATTTTCTCATCAGCTTCTAAATTGTCATAAATCCCTCGGTAAAGTAAGAAAATGATCTGAGCTCGTCTGTATTTATTACAGACTTGAAAAATGTGCAACATTTTGGCCAAGATTGGAATTGTATACTCTTGATGAGGTCCTATTTGTAGCTAGATATAGACATACATGGCAGGCTGAATCTAAAATACTATCACAGAAGATAAAATACTCCAAAATCAGGAACTCCAATTTTTTCCTCTGTTTTGTAATAATTTTAATGATATTATGTTACTTTCATATGATATGCATCCACGTAATACATGCGATGGCAGAATACCAACAAACATTGGGTTATATGAATAAGAACATATAGATGAAATATATGTACGAAGCAAATAACCGAACAGTGGCAAACTGTCAGCGTTAGGCACATCCTGCATGGAATAATTAAACGATATTTAAAACTTGAAAATATTTATATATTCTGTAAATATCGCCTCAGATAAAAAAAAAAAAAAGTGATTCGTTAAAACTTTAGGTTAAATGTTTGATAGCCATATTTTCGTATTCTAATATAGCTTCTTCATTCTTGTAACTACCTGGGTTAAACGAATTTGTATTTTAGTCAAAACTTTAAAATGCGAGAGGGATATATATATATATATATATATATATATATATATATATATATATATATATATATATATATATATATATATATATATATATATACATATATATACATATATATATATATATATATATATATATATATATATATATATATATATATATATATATATATATATATATATATATATATATTGTAATACGCACAGGGGTATTCACTTGACCGAGCGGTGTCAAAACCCTGGCGCGAGTCACGCTGGAAGTCATAAGTTTTCCCCAAATTTCCAAAGACTTCCATACAACTTGAGTTGTAAAATGGAAAGAAAGCCGTGTCTGCTATAATTATCAATCTTTGCTGTAATCAATGGGCGACCCAGAGGAGACAACTTGCCCAAACGTCCATTAACTGCACCTTAGCATGGTTTTTCTCCATTATCATCCCATTTCCGTACCGCAAGCCCGTCATGCCATAGAAATTCCACTAGTATTCCATTACTAACTGGGAAATATTTAACTGCGCGCCTCTAGGCCAGTCAATCCACAGAATTTCCGGCGTATCACGCTCATATACATACGCCCATTTTCCACTATGGACACATAAACGGTACCTACCAAGTTCCAACTTATTGATTCCATTCTATAATTTACTGATTTCCAACCATAAATGCTGCCTTTTCAATCACAATACTTGTATACACCGCTGAATTTTAATATGGACTATGTTACAAAAAGGGACAGTCATTCGGCTTGTGCCTAAAATCACTACTAACGAACCCAGCATGGTTCAAATTCACTAACACTCCTCTCTGTGATGTTTGCTCCTCCTAACTGGCTAATTATTTCGGGCTAGTACGTCCAAATTTATTACAATATATATATATATATATATATATATATATATATATATATATATAGTAACTGAAATAGAAACATACATTTTGTTGGAACTGACAATAATTCAGCTTATTATAGTGGATTCAACCCTACTCGTAGAATGTGCTGTACCATATGGACCCGCACCCCCCTCCCCCAACAACCATGTTGTTCTTGGTCAGCCAAGATATGATGTATTTAATGCTTACTTAAGGAGCAGCTATATTTTGTGATAATAATTTGAGAACGAGTTATGTTTAGTCACATGCAGTTGGGTCATATCGTGTTTGTCTTACGCCATGTAAATCTTAATATGTGATAATGCATATGATTCGCCTTCCAAAAATATTGCTGGCAAATTTGAGATTCTCAGGCCCGATCGAACCGTCAGCCAATAATATCGAACATGTAATTTGCAAGCCTAATCGTACCGCCTGCCAATCTTATCGCTAACAAGGATATGCTTGTCAGGCCCAATCGAAACATGTCAGGTTTACACTCGTTTGAAATTATATAACTCCTTACATAAATTCAGTTTTAAAGATTACTCATTTTCGATCTTTTGTAGGTATCACATGAAATAGCACATACTAACATTGTACATGACGTCATTGGTCATAAATATGAAGAAATCATGACCAATGCATCTAAATATATTTTAGAGTCGTATTACTACTATGGCCTAGTTCGGTAAACAACCTGCAAAAACATTTTCGTCCTGCGATAAAAGAATCTCAAATTTGTGCTAATTTTGAAATTTTCAAAAATCGTCAAATAATTTCAGATAGAAAATAGTCGACTCGTTTCATAAATTTTGCTTTTAATTAGTACTTCTATATATGAGTCTCAATTTGAAAATAATATCCACTCTTTACTTGAAATCAGGCGTTCCAAATTATTGCATTGTACAAAGTCAAAATTCTAGTTTAGAACAATATTAATAGACTTTTAAAAGGATTGTATTAGGACTACAAATGCTAGTATCCGTTCAATTCCAAAGAGATATAATACAAGTACAAAAAATAAAATTGCTTTCAAGAGCTGATTATCCGATGACGAAATATCAACTTTTTTCTTGGGTGGGAGCAAAACTTGTCCTGCTTGTTAATTTTCGTATATTGGCTACATCAATTTTACAGCACATGCAAATTCCGGGGATGGGGATGCCCCTCCAACCATGAGCTCCCTGCTGATTATCGTCGAATAAGGTTGGATCCATGTATTCAATTCATTGAATACAGTCCAGACAAGTTTTATATGGATCTATCTTCAATTTTAAAAGACTAATATAAAAGTACAAATAGTTCCCTCTTGAGCTACATTACACAGTGAAAGATGAGAAAACTTATAATGATCGACATGAGAAAATACAAAACAACTGATCCAATCCCTACCCCCAACATTGCATTGAACAAATAACACATTTATTTTGTGATTTTGATACCTACCGATTCATAAATATTTACAGCGCAAGAACTCAGCTTGGATATTGCAACCAGCCAGAGGCGTAGCCATGATATTTTGCGCCCGGGGACAAACTATAAAATTGGCGCCCTAGCGATCTTGTGACAGATTTATTACCCTTGTTTTCTTATTATAATGTAACGTTGCAAGCCTCATTTTGGCGCCCCTGTACCTTGGCGCACGGGGACATATGTACCCCCCCCCCCCCCGCCACCCCTCGCTATGCCTCTGCAACCAGCTTGAATCACTGGCCATAATGATATAAACAACACCTGGCTTTATACAGCAATCTGACTGATTTACCTAATAGGAAAGTCCGGTCATCTAAACATATTCCCATCCATAATGTGTAAGCATCCAGGTAGTAATTGAATTTCTCTAAAAATCAAAGAACATGCTGTGATGTTGAAAATGTAATTGTTATCGTTTCTAAACACTCAGGAGTAAAGATGTATCTCACATCATAGTCATCCTTGATGCGTGTTTCAATGATTAAAACCCATATGAGCTAAGGAATTGTTTTCAAAACTACATGTGCTTCTTGAAACTTGTGTGACCTATCCACATTCATAAGCCAATGATTATAAACTTTTTAAAAAAATACAGAGCGAAAAATGCACCTTCAATACCAAAGACAGTTCTAGAATAATACTATTTGTCTCATTTCATTTAAGCTTTGAAAACAAAACCTGTCCTCAGTTTTACTTCTCATTATAGTGCCCACAGTGGCTAGCTTGTCCTCCGTGTAACTGCCCATTATGGGGTTCAGGGTGGCTAGGTTGTCCTCTGTTTAACTGCTCATTGTGGGGCTCAGGGTGGCCGAGTAGTCTAAGGCGCTCGCCTTTACATATCATTGACTTCTGACTTCTCTCTCCGCAGGTTAAAATCTTCGTCTCGGACTCGGTCACGAAAGAAAGTTTGCTAGTATATTATCTTGAGCTAGTGGGGGTTACTTGCGGCGTGGGGTTGGGGTTTTTTGTTGTTTGTTTCGTTTTTCCCCTGCGGTTTTACCAGAGTTCGCCTGAATCAGATATACGGGCCTCCATGTATAGCCTATCCAAATGATATTGAGCCCAAAACATCAGCAGAAACGACAACAACGTCTCATTATTAACCACTCATACTATTTCATATAAGTCTATGCTCCTCCCATATTCGCTGTGGTGACTAGTGGTTAGAGCCTTGTTTGAGAGAGGTAGCGAGTTCAAACCCCAGCTGAGTCATACCAACATTTTAAAATGGTACTAACAACTGCCTTGCTAGGCGCTCATCCTTAATTGGTTACTGTTAATGACTTGTTGGCCTGATGTGACCAGGCGAGAGACGTCATGCTACATGTCTGCGGCAAGCTGTCACTGTTGAAGGCATCGCTAAACTGCCACACTGCAGACGTCGTAGTAATATGACTGAAAAACTGTTAAAGCATCGTACAAATCCTAATGACACACACATTCAACCATTTCCTGGCTGGTTTTATATTTTAGGGGATTACGTTGAATTCACGTTGCTTGCAGAGGTAAAATTAATCTTTGGTAACCCAAGACGTACAATTACTGGGATCATAGCACGACAGTAGCTTATCAATATTACAGTTTTAGTCACATTTACGTGTCGGAAATCTTTCAATTTCCATGATAAAGTATCTCTCTAATAGACAATTACATTTTCAGTTTAGACGAATCACTGACAAGTGTATACAACCTATGCAGTACATTAATCAGAACACCAAACTAATTGGCAGACGATGTCAGTATCATCAGAACGTATCTGGTCCGTTTAAGAGAAAACCTAGATGTTTTTTGTAACTGCCTGCAGCCAACAAACTATAGACGTTTTCGACCTAAATCAAACCGCTAAAAGTACCACTGATTCTATATGTAAACATATAAAACATTGCGTTTTAAAGATCGTATTGGAACTGAATATTTCATTTATTTTTATAGTTATTAAAAGACAAGTACAGAAATGAACTTACAAATTTGGACGGTAGATAATATGTAATTTAAATTTCGTCATTCTTAAGGCTTGTCATCGTCTTTTGCATCGTTATCTTTTCTTTAAGTAAATATTCAAATCAATTGTCGCAATCGGATATGACAATTAAAATTAGAGATTTGCAGATAACTTTTCCACCCAAATACTTATGCACAAGTGGAAATACGAACTTAGATACATCTGTTCCATGCTTAACCTCTCTTAAACTAAGTAAACGAAAACAGCAACAACAAAAAAATCACAAATAACTTACTTCGTTAGAAAACAAAGTGAAAATTTCAAATGAAATAACAATATTGTGAATAATTCCCAAATAGTCCAAGAAGTTTAATCGCAAATTCATAAGTACAGAGTATTCTGAATGAATTACAGTGGTATTTCAAATGAATTCCAATCTTAAAAGTGCTAACAATAGCCTTGAATATCACTGATACCCTAAACGATCTGTCCAAAATGTCTCAAAATGGATTATGTGTGTGTGTGTGTGTGTGTGTGTGTGTGTGTGTGTGTGTATGTGTAGGTGGGTGGGTGGTTGTGTCTGTGTGTTTACTTCCGTCTTATATAAAAACATAAGATAAACTATCAGTACTCTGATGAGTGTCATCTTAATGGAAATTTTCATTAACTGTAATCAAAATTCGTTTATGGAATCTTATCAGAATCCAGACAGTATGAGAACTAAAAGCCATGTAAATATGGTTACGTACAAATAATACTAATTTTAGTATATAATCAATAATCAGAGATCGGTTCATAATTTAAAATGTTTGAGAAAGTACAATTGCATAGCATGTCAAAGAATATTGCAAGGAAGATATACTCAGTGGCGTAGCGAGGGTGTTCGGCGCCCAGAGATGGTTTCAATTTTTTGCAGTAACAATAGGCAAAACGCAAAATACGTAAAGCGTGTCAGACGGCAATCTCATCTTTCCTAACAGCATATAAAACCAGTTAGGCCAGAAAGGAGAAAAATTGTAATTTATCTAATCTACTGTGCTTACCTTTTCAATTAGAGCGATATTAATAATTCATGGGCCAGACACGATATACGTCAAATGTATATAACAGCCATTTGTTCCTTTTTTGGACATGTGTTAAATATATAGAATCTACCGGACTGTTTATTACGCATTGCTATTTTGTATTTTTATATTTAATTAAGATGATAGTATTTTGCATACTCTATAAACTAAAATGAATACATACAATATATAGCTAATAAAAATATGCCCTAGAAAAAATGACCTTTTACTCTCATTATTTATTTTGGATCCCACACTGGAACTTGATAGCATAACGGGTATACCGATAGGGTAAGAAGAGTTTTCAGCCAAACGGAACAGGAAATTAACATTACCCCATCGATTGGTATTGCACTATAGGGTCAATGGGAAGTAAGCATTAAACCTCCATGTTTGTGAAATAATAGGAACAGAGAGAATTAATCTTAGCTCACCATTTCGAGGGACTCTGAGGACAGGAAGAAATCCAGTGTTAAAAAAGTATTTAAATATGTTTAATAACATGGTGAGTGATTATGGATGCAATAATAAATCAGCACAAGCCGACTTTTTTTTGCGATCATTAGGACACAGAGGCATCCCATGTCAGTATATCCATAGATTTAACGTAGTGCTTATTATAGAGTCATGTCAGATTTTATAGCTAAGCTTGGAAATCCTATTACAAAACACATTCATATGTTTATCTTTATAAATCGTGTATAAAGTTTACGAATTGTAAGCTAATGGTTATTTCCTATTGTACAGGTAATGCTTCAATCGTGGTGGTCTAATAATACTAATTTACCATTAAACTAAGGTATCATGCATAAAACATGGTGGGTTAATGTCAATTTCTACTTTAGCTATACATGCATTGTAACCTATTTAACAATGGGTTATCGTTTTGCTGTCAAGTTCCCTTTTGTTGCATAAACTTCTATATTTGAAACAAAATATTATAAAACCAAATGCTATATTTGAAACAAAATATTTTAACAAAATTCTTTATTCCTACTTGAGAACAGTCATATTCGAAATTAGTACGTATATCGCTAAAACAAGCACAACATGTATTACTGCTTCCATTTCTGACTTAACAGACTCATCATTCTCGAAACGTGTGGACCATGTTATATAAAAACATAAGGAAATATAAGAAACTTATACAGTTCAATATTTTACATCAAAATTCACAATTTTCAGGCACTGCTCTTTGCTAGATTTTAAAAAAGATCTATATGTAGTTGCAATGGCATTTACTGATAAATATATTATTTGCTTAATTTTGAAAAACTAACAAAAGTTAATTTTTACAGAATAAACTGTTTATAATTAGGCAAGTATATATGATGGGGCAGGAACCCTGCAACCATGGTAGAATTATTAGGACAGAATTTTTAGTAAAATTAATAAGATTGCAATTTTCTTTAAATTGTATTAAAGTAATGTTTTATTCATTTATATTAAAGTAAGTCTCTAAAATATATTAAGATTAATTTCATTTATTTCTAAAGCACAACTATATATTAATGGAATGAAAGTAGTTGCTCTGCAAGCATAAAAATGGCAATGTACATCGCTATGCTGTATAAACACAGTAAGCTATACGAATGTACATTGTTGTGTGGAATAAGTTTATGATGTGACTAAAGGCATTATACATGACATGCTAGTTTCGCTGCTCAGTAAGAAACATAAATCTACAAGAGAAGCAGATTTCAAGATTATGCATTGGCGAATTTCCAATCCATTAACTAAATGTTTGGGTCTAACCTTTTGTCGAATGACGTAAAACAAAATGGTTCTTATGTAATAAAGAATAGCATCTTGCTGGCTTCATCTACTGAGGAATGACCATATTTGGTCTTGACGTGAACCAGACGAATATAAATAAGCGTGCACATCGCTAAGGTCAATTCCTCACATCGACAGCTAGCAAGATGTTCGTCTTTTCATTACAGGTAAGAACTGTATGTGCTGTAAACTCTTTTAGAAATAGATATGTTTTATGTTTGAGATTTTAATGGTAAAATTGATATGTTTGCAACATTGTTCACTTAATACTTTTATTTATAATATATTGTAATGGAATGTTTAAATGTTTTAAAGAATTTATATTTAATTATATTTATGGTAATTTTTATTGTAAAAGACGAATTCGCTACCAACTTCATGCTTAGATTTAATGTTGAAATATAGTATTCTTTAAGTAACAAAGAATAATATCTAGCAACATATTCCAAATCAATATTCTATTTTAAAATGAGTAAAATGCATTTCTTTAAATTAATTGTTGCATTAATTACAGCTATTGCATTTTATACTTTTGGCTATCATGAAATTGATTGAGATTTAACTATTTGTGTAATATTCTAAGATGCAGAAATTATTCAAATGAATGAAGCTGGAAAGCGTAGAAGGAAAGTGAATTTTATACGTATTTCATGTATTTTGATTATAAAGTTTATAGATGTATTTCTAGAATGTAGTAATATATGTGTGTTGATTATTTAAATACAACTCTTCACATCGACAGCTAGCAAGATGTTCGTCTTTTCATTACAGATGTAGCTGTATCCAATCATCGTGGCGACACTCTTTTAAGAGAGCCAGAACACACACACACACACACACACACACACACACACACACACTGTCTTTCTCTCTCTGTCTCTCTCTCTCTGTCTCTCTCTCTCTCTCTCTCTCTCTCTCTCTCTCACACACACACACCATGGACAATGACGTTCCTTTACTTACGAGTAATTCCTTCTCATAGCAAGAAATGAGAAGAAGGTTATGAAAAACAAATCACAAACTTACTTAACAAACTTTTCAAAACAAGTGGATGGAGAACACTACAGATCTCGCACCTTTCCCCAAGACGTATCTCAACATCGTAGTGACAAATTCTTTAAGGAGCTAATTCATTCGTTCTTCTCTTCTCTCTATCATTCCAAATTCCATATCTAATACATCTATGACTTTATGAGGGTAACGTTCTTCATAAAACTACTCACAAAACACTTCACAAAAAGTTTCATAAAAGTTGGTAAAAGCTTTCATAAAAGAATCACCTACCCAAGGGAAGCTACTGGCAGGCTGTCTCGAATACCTACGTCGGCAGAGGTGAGATGTGTATGATTTATAAATGTGTTCGCCGTAGACCAATCGGCCACCCAAGTCATCCAAAAGATGAATTAGACCACTCGGCCACCCAAGTCATCCAAAAAATGAATTTGGTACAAATTATAATTGCCATCTACATCAACCATTCATAATATTACAACTTGCATCATTGTGATAAATCGAAACAGGCTGTACATATATATATATATATATATATATATATATATATATATATATATATATATATATATATATATATATATATATATATATATATATTAAATTGATTGGAATCAACCATGAACATCTTTTGGAACAAAACTGAAGTTCAAAAATGACATTTTGTAAGATAACTAATAAATAACTCCATTTTTTTTCACACTACAAAATTTTCAAATCTGTGAAGGATGCAGCTTTAATTATTACATAAAATTGGAAGTTTGAGTGTTTCTCAAAATATATGGGGACTGTCACATAACGAGGGGTCATAGTGTCATCCACAATATTGCAATTCAATATATGTCTGTGAACCACTAATGTTGAATTCTCATAGGATCAGGCATAGGCCATGTAAGGTTATGTTTAGTAATGACCAAACTGGCCCAGAGCAGCTAGTATTAATTGCCTATAAATCTCCATAGTACCACATGATGTTAACTTCTCATACTTCCTATAATGATACATTCCAATACATCCCATTCGGGCCAGAAATATTACGTCACGTGCATATCCATATTATCCCATTATGATACATTTTTATAATGTTGCTGCCCTGGTGCCTAGTGGATAGAGCATCCGCCTCGGATGCGGAAAGTCATGGGTTAGATCCATGGCCAAGTCATACTAAAGACTTACAAAAATGGTACTATCAGTTGCCTCGCTTGATGCTCAGCATTAAGATGCTTAAGTGTTAGGACTGGTCGGTCTGGTGTCAGGATAATGTGACTGGATGTGGCATCCTGCTACATGTCTGAGGCAAAATGCCCAAGTGCTATAAAACGCTATAAACTGCCACACTGCAAACATCGTAGCAATATGACTGAATTGTTTTTAAAGCTACGTTAAAATACCAAATCTCTCTCTCTCTCTCTCTCTCTCTCTCTCTCTCTCTCTCTCTCTCTCTCTCTCTCTCACACACACACACACACATACACAAACACACACACACATACACGCACACACACACATAATATTAGATAGTGCCCATCAATGCTAATTTACAATTACCCCCATACTGTCCCAATAACTGTAATTACTAGTTGATCCTTATCATATTCCATGATGATATATTCTCAAAGAACTCTGTAGCATGGCATTAGTAGTAATATTTTGTCTCATATTAATATTAAATGTGCATAATTCATCACTAATATTAATTACCATACATCGTCATTATGTGTTGACTCTTCTTGTCCGTTTACAGAAAAAAATATATAACATTTGGCAGTCACAGTTTAGGCTATTACTGTGACATATTGCAGGGTCATTACCAATGATTCCCTTGTGAGGGAAATGACACAGCAATCTTTTTTATCATCGTAGAGAATTTGCATTTTCCTGTAAAGAGATTAGGTAAGCATTTGATTAGATTCCGTACAAGACTTTACAGTATAAATTATGCTTATTCAAGGTCCCAATAGGTTGTATTGGTTTCTAGTCGAAAGATGATATTGTCTGAATTGGCTAAGTATACCTTACTATCTAAGTAACAATTTGTATTAATCAGTATGAAGTCTTTCTTATTGACGAAAAAATCCTTTTCAATCAATGCATTCCGAGAGGCACTTTATTAAATGGCGCCTCAACTATCTCCCAAATAGGGTAAATGAGACAGAGAGGGTGAATGGCGCCTCAACTAACTCCCAATTAGGGTAAATGAGACAGAGAGGGAAAGAGGTATAAAGCGTATATGTTTGATCCTACAAGAATTCATTCACATCATTCGGGCAGTGAACACGGAGCAGGCAGGACCGGGACAGCGGCTACCACCGTGAAGCGAGGTGTATAGCGGAAAAATGTTGCCATTTTTGAGTGCTACGGAAAAAAGAAAACGCACCCATAGAGCAACAAGGAGTTCGGAATAACGTACGAAATCTCCACCGTGGAACCCAGCCACAACAAGGTAGTTAGCTGTAAAATCCCTGACACACTGAACAAAGGAAATGGCGTCGGCCACGAGGAAAACAAGATGGACGTCCAAGCACGAGGTCGCATGACTTCACTAGCGGCGAGGACGAAAATGGAGGGACCCTTGTGGACCGGAACCCGGAAAATTTCAGAATCTCAGACGATATAAATTAACCAGACAGAGGGAAAACAGGCGACCGCATGAGAAACTCTGTAGCTGCCAACCTACTGCACCCCGAAGAATAATGCCTGCGGAGCAAGATGTGCATAATTTTCACATTTGCCTTTCACTTGCCTGAATAATAGGGTTCTCAATTGGTTACGAGAAACCCTCTTCGAACAATCTCTATTGCAAACCTGACTTGAACATTTTTGAACACCGCGCTCAAAATTTACAATCTAAATCACCAAACAGTGACTACACTTTTATATGTCGCATAGACATATTAGTTAAACAAATTTGTTAGGGACTTATGATATGTATACTATTGTACTAGAAAATTGGTATATTTAAGATGTTAAAGAAAATTGTACGACTCATTTATTTGACACAATTTGCACAGGTGGCTAACACAATATTGGTTTTATTTTGTCCATTAGTACAACTGGACTGAATTTGGAATAAGTATGGCTAGGGCGTTCCATCTATCTACGACATCAGCTGGCCGACCTCCGAGACCTTTTCCTCCTTTTCCTCGCCAGTTCCCATCAATATAGCGATGTGAGAAAACTATTTTTCTCTCGCTATTAGTGCCATTGCACACCGCTTTGTTACAAGCAGTCCGATTGGTTGATAGGGTGGGTGGGTGTCGGTTATATTCCTACCCACCCAAGGGCTTATATTCATGTTAATAGTCACTATTTAGTGATTTAACATGACGTCCAAATTATTAAGTGCATTTGTTTGCACAAATGCCCGTGGGTATGTGGCACCATCCCTTCCCCACGGGAAAATAAATGGTCAACAACATGTTGACTTTAAACAGTGAACATATGACCCTAAGTGGCCGGTTTCAGTTTCACTCAAACTCGTTATTTCCGACAAGAATTCAAAGCAAAGATGAATATTTGTAACTGTTACTTCAATCGCTAATACATAGCTGCACAATTGTAATTGTGTTCACATTAATGGAATTATTCATTCTTTTTGGGAGTTTGTGCAAATGAACCTTACATCAGTGTACCTGGTATATATATAACTAAAATGCGTGCCAGGCAAAAAGTAAACTCAGTAACATATATTTCTTTCTTAAAAGTAGTTAAGCACTTTACTTATAAGAGTAGTGTTACAGTTTTTTGTATTTACCGATGTTTTCCTACTATATTGCGCAATATAAGCCGGTCCACGTAGTTCTCGATCTTACTTCTTTTATAAAAACAATAAACCCACGAACAGTGTTCAAGGTAAAAAGTAAATGCGTGCAAACAAAGAACCACCACTATCCACTCAATCATACTTTTCCTAGTTGATAGTGCTTGAACAAAAACAATTTTCTAGGACAAAAATAAATGATGTTTTCAAACTGCTTTTAGATTTATCTTATGTTGATATAGTGATATAGTATGACCATTACAAACTTCTGTTTGAACGACATGAAGAAGCAATGTTATTGAGTCGTTATTTATGTTAAGCATGAATACGTTTCTGCAAATACGAAATACCAGTTAGAGGCCGTAGTCCATTATTCGTAACCTCGTAAGAACAGTTATTGGTTGCAGTCCATTATTCGTAACCTCGTAAGAACAGTTATTGGCTGTAGTCCAATTTTCGCAGCCTCGAAAGTACGGTTACAGGTTGCAATCCATTATTCGTAACCTCGTAAAAACCGTTATTGGCTGTAGTCCAATTTTCGCAACCTCGTAAGAACAGTTATTGGTTGCAGTCCATTATTCGTAACCTCGTAAGAACAGCTTTTGGCTGTAGTCCAATTTTCGCAACCTCGTAAGAACAGTTATAGTCTGTAATCCATTATTCGTAACCTCGTAAGAACCGTTTTTGGCTATAATCCAATATTCGTAACCTCGTAAGAACATTTATAGGTTGCAGTCCATTATTCGTAACCTCGTAAGAACAGTTACTGGCTGTAGTCCAATTTTTGCAACCTCGAAAGAACAGTTATAGGTTACAGTCCATTATTTGTAACCTCGTAAGAACAGTTATTGGCTGTAATCCATTAGTCCTAACCTCGTAAGAACAGGTATAGGCTTCTGACGAAATGCATATGTTAGGATAGATTTTTTAGGAAAATTAAAAAGATTGCCATTTTCTTTAAATTGTATTAAAATAGTGTTTTATTCATTTATATTAAAGTAAGTTTCTAAAATATATTTAGAGCAATTTTATTTATTTCAAAAGCACAACTATATTTGTTAATGGAATGAAAATAGTTGCTGCGCAAGCGAGAAAAGGCAAAGTTTATCGCTGATCTGCATAAAACCAGTAAAGATAACTAAAAGCTTTGCCAATGTACAATATGTGTGGAATTATATTACAAAAAAACATTATACATGCTGCTTTCGCTGATTCAGCTAGAGCTCCTAGGCTTTCTCAGTAAAAATTATTCTTCAACCAGACATTGGCGAATTTCCAACTCGGTTACTAAAGTGGATTAACTTTTCTAGTGAACTTCTCTCTAGTTACGCAAAATAAAATGGTTCTCAACAAACGGATAACCATATTTGGCGTGACGGCGCCAAACGAATATAAATAAACCACAAGTTTGAGTCTTACCTTATGTCAGTTGACGTAAAACAAAATCTTTCCTGCCTGATGATGAGTAGACATCTTTTGCTGGCCGGTATACTGACTTGAGCCAAATGCGTATACATAGTCTCGCAGAATGGCTTAAGTCAGTTCCTGCACCGGCAAGATAGCAATATGTTTGTCTCTTCATTACAGGTAAAAACTGTATATGTCGAAAACTTCTTTTAGAAATAAGTACTTGTAACGTTTGAGATTTTAATGGCAAAAAATTGATATGTTAGCAACATTGTTCACTTAATTCTTTTATTTATAATATATTGTACTGGAATGTTTAAATGTTTTAAAGAATTCATATTTAATTATACTTATGTAATTTTTATTGTAAAAGTTGAATTCGCTACCAACTTCTTGTTTAGATTTAAAGTTGAAATAAAGTATTCTTTAAGCAAGAAAGAATAATATCTAGCAACATATTCAAAATCAATATACTATTTTAAAGTGAGTAAAATGCATTTATTTAAATGAATCGTTGCATCAAATACAGTTATTACTAGGGCATAACGGACTTTTGATCCGGAAATCGGATTCCACCGGATAGTATGAACTTCCGATTAATCGGAGTCGGACAAGGCAGGAACGACCGATTCGGATAATAAAAATAATAAAGTTGAATTTCTATAGCACCGTGTCTAACACTGCGTGTCATTCGATAGTGCGTTAATAAAGTTAAATAAGAAGTCAGAAAAGTCCAATATGGTCAAAACAACCACTCTGTGAGACAATCTATTTGAACCGACGGGTGAAAACCGGAAATGAAGCCGGATATGGTAAAGTACTAAGTAACATGCTAGACACGGCAAAACCAGATACCAGAAACCCGGAAACGGACGATGAAATATTTTAGAAAAAAATAAGGATTTAGCATTTCCGATTAATCGAATCGTATCCGGAATCGGAAAAATTTCATGCCCAAAATCCGGAATCGGAAATCGGTAGAAAAATGCTAATCGGTTATGCCCTAGTTATTACATTTTATACTTTTGGCTATCTTGAAATTGATCGAGACTTAACTATTTGTATAATAATCTAAAGTGCAGAGGTTGTGCGAATGGATGGGGTTGGATGGCTTAAGAGGGAAAATATAATTTTATATGTATTTCATGAATTTTGATTATAAAATCTATATATATATATGTTTCTAGAATGTAGTAATATATGTGTGTCAATTATTTAAATAAAGTTCCTGCACCGGCAAGATATTAATATGTTTGTCTCTTCATTACAGATACGATTCCGTACCTGAATTTTCCCAAAGACATTTCCATCATCTGGTGACATCCTTTATCTAGGAACTAATTCTTTCCTTCTTTCTATCGTCCTGAGTTCCCAGCATGTGTTTATGAGAACAAACCGTAATTTTTTCTATAAAAGTTCTCATAAAACATATTCAAGCTTATAGGAATCAATACGTCTGAAGCTAATCACGAGTACCTTTACGTCTTCAGATTTATTCAAACTTTATGTAAACTACAATAAAGAGATTTTTAATTCATATGACCGACATCCGACGTTTTTAAAATTATCAACTGATATCGATCATGATTGCTTATTCTTTCTTGTAAAACATTTCATTCACTGTGAGCCCTTTTGATCCCTCTCCTACAAGCGATATATTTTAAAACATAAACTAGGTTAAACAATTATTTGCTACGCTTACATTTACAAAACTGAAGATAGTAGAATAGTGTCACGTGCTTTGGACGATTTTGTTATCCTAGTCATATCTCACATTTGTTTGATGATATTCGTATAAAGATTACATATCTGCTTCACCAAATATTAGCAGTTAATTAAATGTGCATGCCTACTCCTGTTGTCTATGGTTCATGCTGTTTTCTAATGATCTGTCAAATAAGATATTGAAGCTATTTTAGCATTTTTCTGGGAGATACATCTTACATGCGTGCTGACATGTCAGTTTGATAGATAAACCTGGAGTCATTAGTTTGCTTCTAAGTTATCATCATTCACCGCCGGTTTGACACCATTCTCGGAAGTTAAACATTTTTTGCTTTTTAACCAAGCTTGGTTAATGCTTTAGGTTAGTTACATTAAGTCAATTTTCATGTGCTTCTGTTCTACTGAAGTCTGTTATGATATAATTAGCTGTGCAATGAACAATGCATCCATTATACCTAGTATTGTTCAATACAATATACACCAGGCATAATAACGTTCATAAACGTCTGATCCTATATCATCAAAACACATTTTGCAATCCAAAGTTGTTACAAAATCGATTATAATGTACAAGTTGATACAAAATCGATTATAATGTACAAGTTGATACAAAATCGATTATAATGTACAAGTTGATACAAAATAGATTATAATGTACAAGTTGATACAAAATCGATTATGATGTACAAGTTGATACAAAATCGATTATAATGTACAAGTTGATACAAAATAGATTATAATGTACAAGTTGATACAAAATCGATTATAATGTACAAGTGGATACAAAATCGATTATAGAAAAATCCAATGCTACATATATAGAAATATACATTTATACAGATTTTGTGAAATAGTCTTTTTTAGTTGAATTGCAAAATTCATTTGTCATTGTCGTCAATCTTGACAATGAAACAATGTAATGGAAAATTAAAAGATGTCCTGCCTACTGGATGCTGAAAAGTTGAAATGCTGTGAACGGCCTCTTGAATCTTGAATGTATGCTGAAATATATATATATATATATATATATATATATATATATATATATATATATATATATATATATATATATATATATATATATATATATATATATATATATATATATATATAATATGTATATATATATATATATATATATATATATATATATATATATATATATATATATATATATATATATATATATATATATATATAGTCTTGTTCATGAAGGACGGCCATTAACTAGTTATCAACTAGTCATTTATTTTGTTGTTTAAGTGCAAAGAATTAACTGCACAAGGTATTCTTTGCAACAGAAATTATAAGACCCATTATCTATGATTGACGCTAATGACTATATATAGTCATATATAGTTAATATTTCTTATTATTAAATGGCAACGACCTAGATGAAAATTAAGACATGGGCTATTTATTTACCTCTAAATTAACTAGCGTGTTTACTCTTTTATACTGTAGAGAAGAATGTGTTAGAAACTCCCTAATGAACAATTACCATTTTCGCTAGTGATTATAAACCCAATCGTCATTAGCGGTAGCACGCCTAGAAGCTTCCGTTCAAATCATTCTGTGAGATAAAAGACGGTTGTGTTAAATATATATATGATAGAAGACATAACTGTAAAGCGAAAAGATGTCATGAGTGTGCTGACAATAATTAACTATATAACCCTTGCATACAAATGATATTGACCACTGACCACTGCCCATTAAACTAATCCCAAAGTCTTAATATAGGAAATGCGTTACTTTAGTATTGCAAATTTCTTCTACATTGTTCCAGATACGTTAAAGATTTGTATCCGTTGTTCCTTTCGAGCAGCAACAAAACGATATAGACATCTTAAGCTAGGCTTACATTACTGAGTCCATCTTGGGCTAATCTTTTGACGTATATTCATACTGATACTTCTATATTATGATTAGATTGTTTTAGTATTAAATTATTTTGGAGTTAGTTAGTTAACAACATTTTTAATACTAATTATCTATATGACTATAGATTGGTAATGTATAGAAAAAGGTCAATCGTAAAATGCTTTCATGAGTTTAAAGGCGGAGTTGTACAATTTGATCCATGTAAACATCACGTGATTCGACCTGAGTTTTGAAAGTCCAAGCTGACATAATTTTGGATTCTCTAGTGTAAAACACCAGATATTGTCCACTAGTTGGAATCAATATGGAATGTATTAGGACATAGTTATATAGATAAGAAATATTTCTTTTCTTTAATAGCAACATATCACTGCTACTATTTTGTTAAGTTTAATTGATATATTTCTTTTATTCAATCATTCATTGGAATTGCTAAAGTGCTCAACCTACTTGGAACCATGGCTGTTCGAATTACTGTATATTCATTTTAAAGACATTTGGACGTGATAGGACCAACGTTCCCTCTAAGCGAATGGTAGATGTGCGCCCAGTGCTCGCTGCATTGTGCAAGCATCAAGGAGACGAGTAAAATCTAAGGTTGGATTGAGCAAAATTTAACGTTGGATCGACAATTCAGCTGCGCAGGGATGCCCTAGTAGCTGCGCGCGCGCAGCTTAGATTGAACGTTGTGTAGGACTATTAGGAATATTGAGAATTGCAATCACCAGAATCCAATGTTTTAAAATTATCTATCTCAATTATTTGCTATATGTAAATTTCACTGGTCGAAACGAGATTAAATGCAAAAAGTTTTCAGTGTTAAATCTACTCGTGATCAAGTAAATAAGTCTTATGAAGAAATTTATTTTTTGTGCTTGTATTTTATCTATTTTACTTATTAGAGATAAGTAATAAGAACTTACGTAAGTGTACAAATCAACTAGGTGCTTTCGTTGTATAAAGGTATACAGATATCAGTATGATACTAAACGTGTTAAATTTGTTATTAAACTTAGGTGAATAATGCTCTTTAATTCAATTTAAGACTGGTTGGACCTCGATTTTAAAATAATGTTGTGACTTTCTGTACAGTATCTAAAGGATTTTGCTTTTAATCATTACAGCGCCAAACAATATATATTCTATAAAAACAGTCCTACCATCTAGATCCATAGGTTAATCAGAATTTGTAAACAAAATACAAAGAATCCTAGGGCCACTCATAGTTTGTTATAAAAATGTGTGTGAGTCACTGAGAAAATCAGCTTTATAGTCAGTAAGATCGATCTAGTTGCCAAGAAACTTAAAGCGGTCATTTAAGAAAGAAACAAACAAACATGATTTATTGATCCCGTGCATTACCCACGAAACGTAGGAGCTATACATAAATTATAAATAATGACATCACTAACATATATAGAAATTTAATTGGCAAAACCAAGAAATCAGGCATCTAAAGACACGAAGAAATACAATAATTGGGTTTGAAAAGCAAACATTATTGCACCTGCACATTTAAAAAATACCCGTATTGTCCAGATAATTTGCCTAATGTTTCATTTGTAGATGTAAATAAATATCATACCGGTCAAAATGATAAACTTGAACTTGCTTCGAAAAGATGTATCGCCAACATAAAGATATACAAAGAGTTTGCTGATGTCGATTCGACATGATTGAAACTGAAGGCTATACGGACCTGACATTGAATATACAAAAGTATTTCGAATTCAGCAATTATATATGGTTTTATAAAGAATAGAAATGGAGTTATTACCTCTGTGTGAAATATAGCAATACTGGTATTTGTATAAAAATGTTTATAAAAAGAATTTAATTATCGAGGTATCACCTTTGTGTGAAGGACAGCAATGCTGGTGTTTTCATAAAAGATGTACATCAAAGTCCCGTTTACATAGATATGGTCACTCTCCAGACGACCGCTCCGGTGGCCTAGTGGTTACATCGTCCGCCGTGGAAGCGGAAGGTCGTAGGTTCGATTCCCGGCCGAGTCATACCAAAGACTTACAAACTTAGTTCTAACAGCTGCCTCGCTTTGCGCTCAGCATTAAGAGGTTAGTATTATAACTGGTTGGCCTGGTTTCAGGATAATGTGTAAGGTGGGACATCATGCTACATGTCTGCGGCATGATGCCCCAGTGCTAAACATCATTATAAACTGTCTCACTGAAGACATCGTAGCGAAATGACTGAACAATTGTTTAAGCTGAGTTAAAACTCCTAATCAAATAAACAAACACTCTCCGAAATTAGCATCGTTTGTCTGACATGGTCGACCTTCAAAGAGACACATTTGTTCCCTTTTCCTAAATATGCGTCGCAACCTTTAATGTCCTTGGCAGTCGTTCGTTCTATTATGCATGTTGTCCGCTGTTACATTTATGCGTCGAAGCTATTTGCCTCACAAAAAAAAATGCGACCTAACCCTCTGATCTATTTCTTACACCCTGAAATTAATATATCTCTTACACTCTGTTATTTAGAATAATCCATTTCATATTTCACAAAAAGTTGTCTATATACATTTGATTATCTCACTTTCCATGGAAATTTAACATAGCACAGGTAGATTAATGTATTTCCAAAACAGAACTAGTTTTCAGTACTAATTAATCGATAGCATTTGTCTGCACTAATTTAATGAGTATCAAGCCATGCAGTGTGTCCTATTAATCACTAAATGTCCACATATGCATAAATAAGGCTGATCAATAATTAATCTTACATCTCTTCATGCTGCTCATACGTTAAACTAGCTGAGTCTTAGATTAAAATAATTTATATTTTAGTTAAACAAATAGATTAAACATAATTCACTTCTTAACTTAACTGCACTATTGATGTCAAACAAGTACTCGGAAGGAAACATCCCATAATTCCAATAGTGATCAAATCGTAGCGTACATAATTCTTATATCATTTTTAGCTTTGTGCGAGTGCTAGGGTGTCTGAGATTTATGGCTCGCGCAAAAATAATGCCTCTCTCATTTCTCAGTATAATCTATTTGTTAAACACGAGAGTTTAGGTTGTGAAGCACACCACAAAACTTTAACTGACCCAGTCAGAACTTGCATTTATCTAACCGCCACTAATAAGAGACACCACTTCAGGTTTGGAAAATATTAAATCCCAGCTTTCCTTAATATACGGACCTCTTTAAAGTTTCAAATGACAATTGTGTCAATAACTGTATTCAACACGTCAATACTTAGCATTTTGATAAACACAGTACATTCTTTTTTCATGTCCAGTTTTGCCAAACATAGTTTCAACAAGATATACTAACCGCTAACATTGTTAACCACGCCAGTTTCAGACCGATGCACATACATCAATTCAAATTTCCATGGCATCTGCAGATTCCACACAGTTTACACATTGTGTCGTCCACAAAGTTTACACATTGTGTCGTCCTCTGACCTTCAAAGGGAGCGTCAGTTGCGATACCGTCCAAAGAAATTCATTCAGCAGCGAACTTCTGCTAAGGCAAACTAGGCAGCTACCTAGGGCCCCAACCTCAGAGGGGGCCCGACTAGGGGCCAAAATGGCACCCATTGAGGATACAAATTTTTTGTTGTTGCTAAATTACACAAACGGGGGCCCCGACTATGCTAACTGCATAAGGACCATGTGTCTCTATGTCCACGCCTGAATTCGTTGAAGGCACGAGTAAATAAATCGCTTATCAACAATTTTGTGTCAGACTCTAACTCGATAGAGCAATACTATGCATTATAGTAGTGTACGATTTTAAATCAAAAGCAATGACTCAATAATGTTACGTGCTTAGGCTTGAATAAACAGTAACATAGAAAGAGTGAAAATAACAAGCTTGTAAAATCCTTAATAAACAATTTATTGAGCACAAATATTTTCCAGAAAAGAAATATAAACTTACGGTTTTAAGAATCAATTCAAACAATTAATCCCAAAATAATTCAAAATATAATCCGCTAGTGAAATTGCAAAAGTCCTGGTAATAAAATGTCCAAATAATTCCAAGTTCGAATCTTAGTGAAGCATCCAAGATGGAAGACGATTTCACGTGATGAAGTCAGTTCTTGGTAATGAAATTCAATGAGCACAATTATTTTCCAGATAAATAACAAAATAAATCCTCTTGATCCAAACGAATTGAAATAATTTCCAATACATGGTGATTTAAAAAAACTCAAAACGACACACAACTTAGTATTCTAACAGCCCAACTTCTACTAAATAGTTTGCTCCAAAACATAATTTATATACCTGTTTTTACGTAAACGAGAAAGGGGTCTCATGATCTTCTTGAATCTTTTAGAACAAATTTACGTTCAAAAAGTCTCGTACACACCGTATGACCCAACTAAAAATAGAAAGATGTTTATAACAAAGCTCCATAATGTCCTTGGAATCAACCAATCATTTTAAAAGCTTGTTTACAACTCTGAAGCCAGGTCAGAAATGAGGTCAACACCTGGTGTTTATTTGTAAAGTACAGGTCATCTCCCGATGAAAGAATCTCAAACTTAAAATGTCAAATTTGAATCTGACAAACAAACAATTAAAATAAAAAATAAATGACCCAAATCAAATACACGTAACAATAGTTCACCTCAAACATTCGCAACTATTGTTCAAACTGATTTTTTAGAGACTAAACTAATCATTGAGTTAGGAAACACAATTTTCCATATATAAGATTAAGATATTCAAGAAGCTTTTCCTCGAGTGATAACATGCTTTCACCGACTAAACAAGTTTAAGTGTTCATTGTCTGACAATCAATTAAAATGCATTATTGTTGTCATTACAATGTTATAATAGAAAATCTTAACTGTATGTTGAGCCAAGGAATGGAAGAAAGATGTTAAACTTAGGACGTGCTTGTTTTAACTTACAAGATAAGTAATAACTAGATTTCGGTAGGTTACGTTACATAGTGAGGAACTTTTAATGCTGGTTCACTGGAACATCAGAGACTGATTTAACGATGTCAGAATTTCTCTCCTTACAAGAAATGTAGCATTCAGAAAGATTAACAAACCGGCTCATTGGTTTTGCACCTTCAAACACAATATCAGATGTTGGAGTTTTAATTATAAGTTAGAGAGAGAGAGAGAGAGAGAGAGAGAGAGAGAGAGAGAGAGAGAGAGAGAGAGAGAGAGAGAGAGAGAGAGAGAGAGAGAGAGAGAGAGAGGGTGGGTGGGCGTTACTACATAACGCAGCACATGAAGAAACATTTTGATTTTAATACGTTTTGAATAAAGTCAACCACTATTCTAAATGGTAGGTTGCTTGCAGACCTGTTTCCTTGGAGTATTTATAACCAACATGTATACTGTTGTTCACTATCATCTTCCATTATTTTATAATTACCCATTTTACGCACCAAATTCTTTACACGCTTGTTGGAAACCTTCATATTTTATTTACACTATGTTATGGATGTGTTGTTTTACTTTTATCGCTCATTGGTATCAAATCTAAAGTATTCGTAAATCGTATTACCTTTTATTGTGGGAATTATACAGCCTTTCAGTGTTGGTGCCCAGAAAAATCCAAATATCAACGAACTATAACATCATTCTTATGAAAAAAGAATTGTATGTATATGAAGTGACCATGTGTGTACTGTATACCACTGTAATTGGCACTTATACCTGTCCCACACTGAAACATGCCTCTATTACGTTGACGTTTCCTGGGGCTTACTTTACTGGAAGCAATGTCGCAGTAAACGTCCGTTTGCCACAATATAAGAGTATAATATACAGCGATGCAAGATATATATGTACGCTGTATCAAAGATATACATGGAATGTATAAATATTTCATGATTTTTTTTTTTTACAATGAGTGTTATATTATTGATACAGCGTACATACTATGCACATATTTTTATATCACATACAAATACATATATTTGCTCTTGAATGGAATTCAGATTTGCAACAGGGAGCTATGTCTTAACCGAGTGAATGAACTCCTCACATCGCTGCCGATTGTGTCCGCTACATAATGTAGTTCTATTTCTTTTGTGGATATTCACAATCAACTTTGCATATTGGTATGTTGAATGTTTTTTTTCCTTGCTGTTTTATTTTTCTTCACATTCATTAAATCAATACAATATACACTAATCGTTTAAACATGAAAGACGGTTAAAGTCATGAAAGTAGAGTAAAACACATGGTTAACTATGTCATTAACATATCGTCGCATGGAATTTAATATGGAATAAAACATAAGTAAAATCATGAACTAACAATAGGTAAATAAAATATTATAATATGTGTAGACTTGATCCAAGTTATAATTCTGCTTTATTAACAATACTACCAACCATACTACTATCTCTTTCTCTCTCTCAACCTTTGATCAGTCTGAAGTAGCTTTTGCCATTCTTTATAAGTCCAGATAATTCCTATATGCTCGTCTGTTCATAGACTTTCGCCCGTATCCTGCTACGATGGTCGAGAGAGAGAGAGAGAGAGAGAGAGAGAGAGAGAGAGAGAGAGAGAGAGAGAGAGAGAGAGAGAGAGAGAGAGAGAGAGATATGTTGGGGCGTTTTTTTTATTTAATTAAAACTTTTTTAGAAAATTATATTAGGTTCAAGAAACCTAGTTCTCCCTTTTCTTATACATGAGAACGGAGGGGGCGGACAGAAATCAGAAAGGATAGCGATGAAGTTGTGTACCATATTCAATTCATTTATAAAACTGTGCTTATTAACACTTTTATTGTTATTGTCATGTCACTAATAATTACTGTGTGGAAATGCTCCATTGATCTAGAATCAATAGCACACGGTTGCGAGAATGTTTGTATATGCGTATTATTGCGCCATGGGATTGATCACAATTGATATACAAATTTTATTGGTATATCAACTTACTTTGTACCAACACTTTACATGCCATCTCTCTCTCTCTCTCTCTCTCTCTCTCTGGAACCTCGACTCAATGTCACTGTCACTGCAACTTAATACACTAAATGATGATTTGTATTTGAATACTATTGACCATGTTGTTGTTAATTTCATGCGCTGATTGAATTTCTTAAGTCTGTACATTGGTGATACTTGTTGAAAAACTTTTCCATTAATCATATTGTTTATATACACTGTTATTTGCTATTTGATTTTTACAATCCACGCTTTCTTCGTATCCAGTGAGGAACGATTACATGTTCTTCTATTCATTTCTAAATTTATGTGCGAATTGTCGTTTTGTACAGTTTACGCGAGTTTCTGACTCTGGACTATAATCAATGCAAACAAGTAACTATTGGCAATTACATTAACATTTTACACTTGGTGATCTTTCTCCATTGTTATTTGCTTCAATCGTACAATTTAATCGACAACATAACCGGATCTGATAATTCACATGGGATTTCAAACAGTCTCGACAGCTCCACTGATGCAGCCATGCAGTACACAAATACACTGAAGTGCATCCCTGGTTTATATTAAACATTGGATGATAACTGAATAGTATGTGCAAAGCCGTAATTTTGATTAATACTCAGAATCTACTTATTCAACGAACTGTGACAAACATTGTCAGATTAGATGTGATGTGCATTTCTCAATATTATAAAAGGTATCCATTCACATTTGGATTTTATCCTAGATGGTGTTCAGTGCTAGTCAAGTCCTGAAGACCATAACCTAAAACTATTCCATGAGGATAGCAAAATCTGACTTTGACTGGAACAATTAATTTATATCAGATAGAACATTTTATTATACTGCTGAAAGGAAGGTTTAAATGATTAGAATATATGCTTTCCGCGAGGTGCCCAAACCAAGCAGCCAGAAAAGGAAGTGATTATGGGAATGCTGATATAATGGAGAGACATCATAGACGAGGTATGTAATGACACTCCTTTTCTACGACTGCCAAACTGTGTTTGTTTTAGATAACCACAAAGGTTATAAAGTATGAACATTACAACAAAATGTCTGTATCATTGTACTGCTATGATAAATGACGTATTTTAAAAATCACACAAGATTCTGTCAAGATTGTTTTGAGTGTCAACATTATTTTCTTGCCGTGTATAGTCTATATCCTTATACTTCTAAACTTTGTGCATACTACTTATACAGTTATGAAGAAGAGACCAGAAGAAAGTAATACTCATTCTTACATACAAAAATTAACATTTATTTCAAGAAAACTTTACCAAATAGTTACAGAACACGCGATTTGGCATGCTATAATTGATAGATACATATATTTCTGATATACGTTTTTATGAAATATAATCCTGCAGATGGAGTTTATCACTTCCTTACGAAGGGATTTGTTGGGGGTCGCTTATGATCAATATGTTTTGAACAGAACGTCTGTCCAAAAACGCCCATGCCTACTTAGTTATTTATATATATGGAGTATACGACTGTTCTCTGGAAGTCTGATATAATATTCAAACGTTTATCTAATTTAACTCAGTGGACACCATGGAAAGTACCGTATAGTACAATAGGCAAATACCACATTGATTTTATACACATACAACTTAGACATGCATATGGACTCCTGGACTCCGACTTGTATATAGTAACTTGAGTTACCATCTCATGGTGTATGTGAGTATGATAAGAAAGAAAAATGTGTTGATATTGCCCTCTATTAATATTCATTGAGTTCAACCTTTTCGATCAATCATTCAAGCCACTCCTTGTTTAACTCTAGATGTGTTATTAAACGGTCACATCTTAATACGTTTTTGCGTCTCTATGCTCATAAACTAAGAAAAAGAAACCAACATGTTTTGTAAAACCTAACGAATAAATGTAATTCTTGTAGCTTCAAAATGAACATTTAAGAAACACTGACAGTATTATGCATGAAAAAAAAACTAATCTTAAAATGTTCTGCACACTTCCAAAATATTTCGTTTGGTCTGAATTAATTTCAGGTCCTCGATATGCCAACAGTCTTTTCCTATCATCATCGCATTTTCCTTAACTTCATTAAATAACTTCCTAATAATCCGAGAATAATATTTTAGTTTGGGTCATTGAGCATTTTATAATTCCAATGAATAATATTATCAAATGTCTCCTGTCACAACATATATATATATATATATATATATATATATATATATATATATATATATATATATATATATATATATATATATATATATATATATATATTCACCACATTAAACATGCATGCAGGCTTATATTTACCTATAAATCCTTATACAGAGCACACTTTGTTTTTGCTCGATACATGTACATGACTTATGATGTCACAACTCGATACATGACTTATGATGTCACAACTCGATACATGGCTTATGATGTCACAACTCGATACATGGCTTATGATGTCACAACTGGATACATGGCTTATGATGTCACAACTCGATACATGACTTATGATGTCACAACTGGATACATGACTTATTCCACAACTCGATCAATGAATAATGTCACAATAACCCAGATCCCACCTGACTGAACCATCAACTGGAAAATCGTCGCAAACTTGAAATGTGTTCATTACTGAGATTAAGTATAAGACTTGTCAACACATATTTATAACTACTATGCAATCTACAATCATGGACCAAAATTATAAGACACAGTAGAGATTTACATTATAAAGTAAAGAAACAAGAGATGCAATATCATTAAAATCTTTGAAAAGTATCTACAAAACGTGACGTATTAAGTACTTACAATTATATTCCAAGAACTAAATTCCGAAGGAAAGAAACAAAATTGATATCAGTGACTGCATCCTTTGTAATAATTTACCCCTTCTTCTGCGCCCTCTTCCTCTCATTAATTAATCACTTAATTAGATATATATGTTTATCTTTCTTTGGGTCTCCTATGAAATGTAATATGGCTTTTAATCTACTGGTATTGTATATGTTACCTAGCTTTCAGATTTTCAGACATACTGGAATGTCAGCATTTCGTTATTTTTCTACCTGCTGAAGATGAATCAAGATAAGTTAGTCAACTCAGGCTCGATCATATATTATCTAATAAGACGATAATTAAAAAATGTTTAAAACACAAATTAATGATCGCGTGTATTGCACTGTATTTATGAAGTGGACACGAACAAGTAATGTTTATGAATTATTTACTGAATATAACGAAAGATTAACACGGTTTTCACGGTATTATTATAATGTGATTTGTGAAACTAATATAAGGGTTTTTTTTAATTTTTATTTAAAACACTTACTATACGTTTTATTTTTATGAAAAAAGGTACCTTCCTCTAAATCCATACACTGTTTGGTCTGATGATATAAAGCAAATAACAAACGATACAAGAATAGTTCTGTAAAATAGCGTGTAACAAGTTAAAGCATAATAAAATATTAATCAGGTTATTGTTTCGTCAACGGATAACTTGTTCATACCATGACAACTCAAATCACGTCGTTGATGTCGTTCATCTGACTTTTTGTATTGCATGACAGAAGATTGGCGTCACAAAGGGATTACAATACATTTCAGATGTCGTAGTGTATTCTAATCAGAAAATGATAATTTATTTCGCACATGTGCTGCCATAATCAAATTACAAAATTGTGCTTTCCATGCAAATGATTTGATTCTCGTGTATAACAGTCAATGTTCGAACAAGTTTTGTGACATTTTACATGAGAAAAGAACGATAGTGGAAAACACTCTTCAATTTGTATCATCAATCTTCATCAACAATTTTTGTACAATAAAGTGTCCTTGCGTAACAGTCTCTGACGCCTCTCTCTCCTATTGATAATATATTGTTAATTATTCATGCAACGTTTATTTGATCCATTGTAGATATGCTAATGAGATTGGATTGACTTCCGAAATAGGGATATTGATTCATGCTACATTAATTCTGTATTGGTCCGCCGGGTAACAACTACATGTTTTGTCATTTATTTAGAATAAAATGTACGAATTCTACAAATAACTTGTATTTCTCAAGAATCGATGTAGAATCGTTCTGATATATAATTTACGTGTATAAATATTGAGACAAAATATGGATGTGTCTCATATTATCTACATGTATTATATAATGGGGGGAACATATGTATGTGTCTCATATTATCTGACTATGCAACATAATGGGACAATACATGAACGTGTCTTGTATGATTTACGATTCTAATATATTGGGACTATATATATATATATATATATATATATATATATATATATATATATATATATATATATATATATATATATATATATATATATATATATATATATGTATGTGTGTGTGTGTGTGTGTGTGTGTGTGTGTGACAAGCGTATTGCATTATCAAACTGGTACGTATTAGACTATTTGTGTGCATAATATATTTGGGAAAACATATAGTTGTTAAATATGTCAATCATAGTCTTATTTCCAATTGTTATCTGTACAAGCTTAAGCCAAAAATAACTTGAAAGCAGCATGTGATTAGATTCATGTACAGTCAAAGGTCGCATTGGAATTTGAACGTTATCTGATCATTACTTGGCTTAATACGAATTTGATGTATACTCTTAATAGAGCCAATTCATTCCAATCAAACTGTTTTAATCACACTGTCGTCCATACCTATTTCATACCGCAAAATCAGTCTCCGTCTGCTCCTTCTAACATTGTTGCTACGTTTTAAAAATGGATTGCATGCAATGTAAAAGACAAAAGTCAAATCGAAAATGGACAAGCAACTTTTCTGACATGACAGGGTTAACGATTCAGTAGATAAGGAAAGGCAATGCTAAATGTTTTCTTTCGAATACAAATAATTTGGCTAAATTGTTCTTGCTCCAGCCACACTATAAAAAGCCTTCCAAGCAATTAGGATATATCTTTAGTATTCGATATGAAACACATATAATTTTGTGTTCATCATCTTAGTAACACTGTAAGATTAAATAGGGTTTATAATATCCCCACCAAAAATGGACACATTGCATTAACTGAAGTAGCGAAGCCTTAGAGAAAGGCGATATAAATTCGCGAAATATGATCACGCAATGTTTTTGAGACTTTACAAGGAAGAATATTTGGTTAAGTGCCAGATACTGTGTTTTCATTGTTGCATTTTGTGATCGATTTCATATATCAACGCTTGGTCCCTGTTAATATTTCATATTTATTCAAACCAATAGCTTACCATAGAATGCAGATGAAAGTCATTGAATATTTGTTACAGGAAAATGAAAAGTGATATATAGTGATATAGTGTGCAATCAATGAAGTACCATATCAAAACCAAACCAGTTTATTAATCAAACGGGTGAAAACGTGAATGGCGTGATCCTGATCCCAATCTGCATTCATTTATTTTACCATCGTAATATAAACCATTCCGCTACTTAAACATGTCTTGCACCTGATGTAAATATTAGTGACTTCTAACATTTTTGTATGTGTACACAGAAAAAAAAGGTTTAACAAATTCGGTGTCCTTGATTTATATATGACAACAAAGATTTTCGTTAAATAAATTATTGGTCATATATTTTTCACAGACTAAGCCATTGCTCAGTACACATAAACAATGACACTAAATTGTATTCAGATATAGTATATCGTACGCATATTACTCTGATAACATAGATTGGATTAGTGAAACACAATATGCATAACTCGTAAAACACCATTAACTATAAGTCCCAGAAATCCATTTCTTCCATTTATAATTAATATTCTAATATATGTTCCTGCTCTCTGATTCCATTTATGTGAACTATTAGCTTAAATGCCTCTCTTTTTCCCTCTCTCATTACACACACACACACACACACACACACACACACACACACACAGTGCTGTTTTTCTGCGTACGGCTTTTCACTGAATTTCTTATCTTGATCTGAATTTGTACTTTTTGTCCTCTAGGAATCTCCCTATTCAAATATTGTTGTTGAGTTCATTAAATCAGGATAGTTTTGCGACTTTTAACCTTGAAAATGAAACAGGAATATTGGGGTAGACCTGGACCTTTCTCTGGAGAGTGAAATGGTTATCTTAGAGGTAGACTTCGATCTTTCTCCTGGTCAATGAAACATACATCTAGAGGCTGAGAGAGGCCTTTCTCTCGAAGAGTAAATCAATCCTTTAGAAGCAGGCAAAGAACTGTTTCCTGGACAGTGAATCAGTCATCTAGCGGTAAACTTTAAACTCTCTTCTGGATAGTGAGAAGTTCTCTAGAAGCAGACCAAGAATTGGTTCCTGGACAGTGACGCAGTCATCTAGGGTCTATCTTAAACTTTCCTTTAAAGCATCATAGTTATGTATGCAAGTTCACAAAGTCTGTTTCTCATGCATAAAGAGGTTTTCAAAAACACACGTGTGTGTGTGTGTGTGTGTGTGTGTGTGTGTGTGTGTGTGTGTGTGTGCATACAAATAATATAATAAGACACATTTCTTACTTAATCGGATTACAATGAAAATTTTCCTTAAAGAAAAAGACCTGACTAGTAGCATAAATAGATAATATTATGCGGAAAATTTGATGCAACTGCAGTCATCATACCACTGAAAGTAAACGTCTACATTAGCAACATATTATTAATAAGCATAACTCTCTCTTTGGCACATAATGCGTTTATAAATATGTAGCCTTAGAGTGGCAGGCTTCTATAAATATGTAGCCCGAGAGTTTCTAAGGGCGCAAGGATATGAACATGTACGGTGTTTGTCAGATCTCCTTTATATTCGAGATCTCAGTTTTAATTAGACTGATTACAACATTTATATTCGAGATCTCAGTTTTAATTAGACTGATTACAACAGCGATGCTTTGCACGACAAGGACATGTGGCAACTGATTTTAACCTAGCTTGGTGATTAGAGTTTCCCAATTATTGAGCTGAAAGCAATGTTAAGTAAACATGCAACACATTTGTATATGTCCTAGTAAATCTAAGATACCTTTTTATATTTCTTAGAAAACATTTTATACGTTTTATATGTCCTAGCAAACTATGATACATTTTTATGTCCCAGAAAACCTAATATACATGTTTAAATGTCCTAGTAAACCTATTATACATTTTTATATAAGCTAATAAATATATGAGACATTTTATATGTTCTAGTAAATATATGACATATTTTATATGTTCTAGTAAATATATGATACATTTTATATGTTCTTGTAAATCTATGATACATTTTATATGTTCTAGTAAATCTATGGTACATTTTATATGTCCTAGTAAATCTATGGTACATTTTTTATGTCCTAGTAAATATATGATACATTTTATATGTCCTAGTAAATCTATCGTACATTTTTATATCCTAGTAAATATATGGTACATTTTATATATCCGAGTAAACCTATGGTACATTTTTTGTCCTAGTAAATATATGATACATTAATATGTTCTTGTAAATCTATGGTACATTTTTTATGTCCTAGTAAATCTATGGTACAGTTGTTTATGACCTAGTAAATCTATGATACATTTGTTTATGACCTAGTAAATATGTGATACATCTAATATGTCCTAGATGTTTCTGAAATTACATTATACGATGTTCGGCAAAAACTCAGATATATACTAGAAGTCAATATATTCACTTTTGAATCAACTATTAGGGATGAACATATTGGAAAGATTCACTTTTTAAAATTAACCAAATGACTGTCTTTAAGTGTGTTTGTGTTTCTTTTCATTCTATTTGATAGGGAAAAAATTCGATGTCAAAAAGCTTTCGAGACACCGTAGTTTCTGACTAATTTGGAAATGTGGCAAATTGAACACTTGCCTCTCTTCATCAGTCAGATTCTATTCAACTTGCCGTAAAATAATTGTATCAAAATGGTCTGTCATTGGACATGGTCATTCGGTGTTTTAAATCTAGAGAAGAAATAAAGACTGAGGAAAGAAAATTCGCATTACTTGACACTGATTATATTGTCACCCAACATGCTACCAATTTGTTTAAAAGCAATAATGGGTAGTTACTTAAAACAATTGAATCTAGAATTGCTAAAACGAATACAGAATTGCAGATTCTAAACACTGTTTTGTTCTGAATATAATTTTAAAACAATGGGTATGAGTGTATTTGGATAGTAAATTCCGACTTTAAATGTGGTTGTACCTCTATCCACCCTCTTTTCTCCTTCACACTTTATGTGTGATAGTGTATAAGGATGTTTGTCTATATGAGAGCAAACCTACCCTTTGATTAGTAAGTAAGTGGGTGTTTGTCATCGAAACGACGTAGTGGATAGTTTATCACCAGGTGTGTTAATGAATTTGTATATGTATATATCTTTATCCTTTACGTACATGGTAACTATAATTATATTGTTGGTCGTGTAACATAGAGTATTGGATAGTAAATCACTGATTATTGGTCACTCCAATGACGATATATATATATATATATATATATATATATATATATATATATATATATATATATATATATATATATATATATGTGTATATATATATATGTGTATATATATATGTATATATATATATATATATATATATATATATATATATATACAGATAGATAGATAGATAGATAGATAGATAGATAGATAGATAGATAGATAGATAGATAGATAGATAGATAGATAGATAGATAGATAGCTGTTTAAAGTGGCATGTTGGATAGTATATGCCTGTGTACTGATAACTCAGCCCAAACGGCATTTAGTAGGGTAGTGAATGGGTCTACCAATTTTACTGGTTAGTAAATGCTAGTGTTGTCGAATTAAAATGTCCTGATTGATTACTTTGTGTTTGGTCACTGCAAATGGCGTGTTGTATAAAAAATGTAGTTTGAAAATACAGTTCCATTTGTATCTATAAATTCTAAAATGGAGGACTACTGTCTAATCTCCATTGTTCATATAAACACTAAGCATGGAAAGCTATGAAAATTTTAACATTACATTTCAGGTTCTGACCCATTAGGCAATTTTTTTTAAAAATTTCAGTGAGATCCCAGACAATCCTAATATCTTAAATCTATAGACATTTTATGTTTTACTAAATGCAAAATGCTATTCCCGTGTTAAACTCTTGTTATTCACCAAATAGTCAGATATTGTACCTCAAGTGCCGCTGAATGTTTATTTCCCATTATATATAGACCGTCACGTAATGTTAAATTTGATTGTCTCCAGAACGTCCTTTCGTCCATGTTCAATTCCTATTGACTTCATTGTGCCGTTCTCTGCTACGAATGAAACTACATCCGAAAGACATATATTGATTTATTCATGACTGACTTATACCTAGATAAAACGGTATAGCAGTCAGATAAGTTAGTTTATCTATGTTTAATCAAAATGATTTTAACCTAAATTATAACCCTACTAATTATGCAAGTTTGAGGGCATAAACTGTATTTTGAAATGTGTGACGCAACGCAAAGACGGATGTGTAATTATGCAGTAAAGAGAATTCTGCACAATAATTTCATGAGCATATTTGTATCAATCAGAATCACATCAGCAAATCATTACAAGTGCCTGTTTAATGTGTAATAGGTCATCACGAAATCATTACAAATCCTCGTGTCTTAATTACCACTTGTAATATGACAGTTACAAATCACTACCAGTACATGTGCCTTTAATTAGAACTACTAATACGACATCAATAGACCAGGACAAATACAGGTACCTTAATTACAACGTACAATATGACATCAACAAATCACAAATATCCGTGCCTTAATTACAACGTACAATATGACAACAACAAATCACAAATATCCGTACCTTAATTACAACGTACAATATGACATCAACAAATCACAAATATCCGTTGCTAAATTACAACCCTCACATTAGTATGGAGAGGGATGTGCCTTGTAATTCTGATTTTTTTGGGCTTAACACTATTCCAAGATAATTAATATGGTTCTGAATGTTTGTACAAATGAAGGAAAGCGAATTTGTTGCACTTTTATTTTCATTGTACATATATCAATATAATTACAAGTCACAATTATTTGCATCAAACACGCATAGGTTAACAACCAACTATTACCATGGTATACCAGTTTATAAGGGAAATTTATGTATAATAACTCTTATGCTTACAAACCTAGACAAACATTCCTGTAATCATATATTTAGGGAGAAAGAAACCACCCACCCACCTTCACACACACAAACACACAAACATGCACGCACGCACGCACACACACACACACACACACACACACACACACACACACACACACACACACACACACACACACACACACACACACACATACATACATACATACATACATACATACATACATACATACATACATACATACATACATACATACATACATACATACATATACACAACATACATACACACACACACACGCACATAAACACTTAGTCGCAAGGAAATAATGAAGAAGATGATTAGAGCAGTTCCGAATATCTATTTACATTGCTGAAGCTAAAATGTTACAATGATCGCAGATACAAATACATTACGGTGCAATAAGCAAATAGTAAACATATTTACAAATTTAATAGTAAACATATTTACAAATTTAATAGTAAACATATTTACAAATTTAATAGTAAACATATTTACAAATTTAATAGTAAACATATTTACAAGATCGATTACGTTTGCTAGCGAGACCTGGCTACTAATATTCCACCACGGTTTTGTCTTTCCACCTAAAAAAGCTATGATTTCGAGCTAACGAAAAGATATTAGAACATTGCTCCCGATACCATAATTGTGTTGTTTTCATTGTTGTTAGTATAATAGTGCCCAAAATATAATTAAACGAGTTAGAAAAATCTATGGTTTCGTTTGTGAGAAAACCCATGGTTTCGTTGATAGGAGAACGCATGGTTTTGTTGGCAAGCGGACCCATGGATTCGTTGGTAAAATAAAACTACACACAATATTACCGATATTTTATTCAATATGGTCCTTGAAATTGCACACTAATAAAAAGTATTTCTTCTCATAAAGTATGTTATATCATTTTGATTTGGTGGCCAAACATACAACATTAAAATATTATATGGTGTCGTCCTTAGGAAAATAGATAGCTACCTAGCATTTCTAAGCTTGATAAAATACATATGCTTTGGTAACATTGGCTTTGGTAACATTGTCTTTGGTAACATTGGCTCAATGTTCTTTGGTTTTCTGATGAGATAATTCATCAGTACCACACGACACTAGATTACATAGTATGTTGTAAAATCTATTGTAGGAGGTACAGATATTGTTATGTATTCATTAGACAACACAATACTTGGTTGATGAAAGTTGTGATTTTCGCTTTATAATCTGATGGAAATGGTTTATGCGTTCCATGAAATTGCGAGTCATCCGTGTTTTGCAATGTTGTGGTAAGTCTTTATAACGCTTGTGCATGATTGTATCATGGCTGACTCAAAATGTCATCTAAATGATACTTTACTTGTGTATCATCATTGCACATTTATTGATTTGTATATCAAATGGATGAATGATTTGTTGTATTGTCTGTAGCATCTTCTCTTGGCAGTGCTTTTAGCAAAATATTTGTTTAACATTTCCTCTTACTCTGATCGTCGTGTATACCCTATTTCTTCTATTTCGTCGTCTTTTCCTCCTTCCTTCACACCCGGAAAATGTTTTGCCGCTATGGCTCATTTTCCCGCTCTACTTCCTTGATTTTTTTTCATGAGTGCAGCCCAGGATCATTTTTTGCAAAGTTGAGACTTTATGGTATTGCGGAATGTATTATAGAGCTATTTAACAAAGTAAGCTCCATGTAGCAGTTGTTCGAATGTTATATGGCAAATGTCCATCATTACCACCCAGATCTGGCAAGGAATCGAAGACCCAACGACATTAACCTCCTGAAGATTTGTCGTATAAAATACCAAGCGTTTTGTTGTTGCCAAATTGTTTTGCGTCTTCGAACAGATCCATCTCTGATCTAAAGTACTTCTTCAGTGCAATGTCTGAATCAAAGTAATGGTAACCGTAGATGTTCTCTACGAGAATACCCCAGTAGCTTATCGGGAATTGAGAATACTCATGTTTCGAAGGGTACAGGGATGTCACGTCGATATAATTAACGTGTTTTCTTTTACTAGCGACTGCATCAGAAGCAAGGGCACGGCAGAGTCACATTTGTCTAGAGAACCATCTTGGACGAAATTTGAGGTGTTTTTATAACTTTAGTTTATTAGTGTTACCACTTTTACACAACGATATATCATTGCGCGTCTAAGTTTTGGTGTCAGTGTTTTTTATTCTTGCAGGCCTTCCATGGTAGGACCAATATACGGATCCTTCAGTTCTCAGTTTGGGTAGAATGTTTTACGTCGTGTCAAATACAAACATAAAGTGGAACACGCTATGTGGGTTTTCAAAAATCCAATCAACTTCCTAGTAAGGATCAGTCAGCTTCCCATCCTTAGATAACGTCTTCTCGGTCATGAAAGTCGTTCTGTAAAATAATTCACAACTTTATTAACAGTATATGCCGACTTTAAATTAGCATGTGCACGAGATACTACACATGTTCCGATTAATATCCAATAATCTTTAACAAATAAATATTACATTTAGTTTTAAAAAAATGATTATAATTATACACACGTTTAGAAGGGTTGTAAATAGATTTACCTTAATTTTTACGTTGGATAAGATAAATTGTGTCCAATCGTTTGGTTCGAGATTGCTTACACCTGTCCCAACGCTCATCTTTGTTTATGACAAAGATCTGGCTGACATTGCAATTTTCATTGAGAAGTCTTCATTCAATTAAAACTTAGCAGCCGGAGCACTCCTGTATCACTGCGAATGGAACACTGTAATAAGGTGTCTGCTCAGTTCAGTAACTCTCTCTCTCTCTCTCTCTCTCTCTCTCTCTCTCTCTCTCTCTCTCTCTCTCTCTCTCTCTCTCTCTAATAAATGTTAACAGTAGGCGAATCGTCTCACAGGCAATATACAGTACATGCCTATAAAGGTATGTCCAAGCTTCTTTAAAAATGCTCTCTGTTAAACAGTGTAAACCAGTGCAATCAAGACAGGAGTATTGACATTATGTTTCACTAGAATCTGTTGCGTAAATGTTTCGATTTGTTCTTCTAACTACATCAACTTCATACCGACCAGACTCTTAATGAGTTTTATACCTTGCGATGGCTATCAGAGAGAGAGAGAGAGAGAGAGAGAGAGAGAGAGAGAGAGAGAGAGAGAGAGAGAGAGTAAACTCGAATTTTACCTCAAACCAATATTATTATTTGCAAATAGTTTGTTTAGCGTCGGCCATTAGCACATTTGATTTTTTAAAACAAAGTAAGCGTTATGTTCATCATGTCATAAGAAGCATATACCGGTTCTTAAGGATCTTACGTATACAAGGTGTTTTGTTATAATGGAGTAAATGTTCGAGAGTATGTACCATTCGTGAGCGGGCATAGATTAGACTATTAACATAGAGTCAAAACAATTTAACAATATTTTTAAAATTCAAAATAATGAAATAAAAGTAGTAACTATTGCCGAAAACTCGTTATCTAGAATATTAATACAAATGTCTTGGGTGGGTAGGTGGAAGAGTTTTGGAATAAACCAAGATTTCATGCTTTGTTCTGTAGTATATACGTAATTTCTTTGTATTCAAAATGTACTCATTTACTGCTCAGTGACATTGCACAGACTGGGTTTAGTTGTCTGGCAACAACCACAGTACATCCTTATTTACCATGTCCGCCAGTATGGATTGGCATGAGATAGTTTCTTATCAGAAGACTATGCTTTCAGTTTTGCTAATAACATATTTATTGAAAGTTGGTACTGGTAAATCAGTCATTTCGAATGCGTTAGTAACATTATGATTGCAATACTTTTGTGTATGTCGTAGCAGTTATTGCTTAGATACAACAATATTCGGCACCACATGGATAACGATTATACACGTCAACATGAATCGATTAAAATAATGGAGATATAACGAATCGTCTATAGTTTAAATTCATATAAATGTGATTTCATGAGATGCTTTTATTATTTGATTAAACAATCCCTGCCATATATTGCAATATTTATGGTGAACATTTTAAGTATTTACTGAGATAATATTGCGCACAGTGCAAACTGTATTGCTTACAGTACAATACAGCGCACAATGCAAGGCACCAACTGATTACATCTGTTGCCTTGCCTTCAGTGATTGGCTTGTTTATTGTAATTTATACTCCGTCACACATTTTGGAAATTATTTCTGACATTACTGACCGTGATGGGAAACATGCAACCACATATTCCTTGGAATACGACCGAACCCTAAGAAATTCTAGACTTTTGGCGGCTCACAACGAATAAATTCAATTCCGGAAACATAGCTTCGTACCCAGAAGGCAAGCAATCTTCTGTCTCTTTCGATCAGCTGCATCATTCGATTTTTCAATTTTATAAACAGATTATTACAAATCTGAATATTTATGAAAAACAAATATGGTTGAACTTTTGTCTATTTGTTATTTCAGATATTTATATGCTTTCATAATTTATGAATATAATTTCAAAATATGTGATTTGTTACGAGTCAGGCTATAATAAACGGTAATAAAGAAAGAGTGAAAACAAAACAAGCTGTGTTAAATTTAACAAATAATTTATTATCCTGTAAAAAAAATTGTAAAAATGAAAATCAATCTTAGTTTTAAAAATCAACTCTAAAACTAATCTAAGAATAATCTACGAATTAAATTACAAAAGTCCTAGTAATGGAATGTTTTAATAGATTTTAGACCGAGTTATGTTGGAAAATCCAAGAAGGAAGACGATGACTTATGCTGAAGGCTTTTGTGCATTTCTACAGTTCCTTCAAGAAACACAATACCGGTATTTAACACTCTGGTGTAGGAAATCCGAATACATTTTTTCTGACAAACTGTATTGTCCAACAATCGCGTAATAGCACATCAAATATTTCTAGAGATACGAAGTAATCCTTTAAAGTCCAACTCAAATGAAGGAAAATTAACAGGGATTCAAAAACTGGCTATAACAAAAGAAAGTATCAAAACGTCATTTGTAAAAGCCCCAAACAAACTATATTTCACTAAAATGAAGATTATATCGTATTATAAAACCCAGCTTCAAAAATCCAACTGCAAAATCAGGAAGGTGAAGGGGAAGGAGCCACATGATCGCTTATATCACGTACTCCAAATATGACCTTGAAGAGAACCAATCATTTGAATCAATCAAAATAATAATAAAGCCTCTTTAATAATAAAAATACTAATGAGGACTTTGTATAGAGCCTAATTTCTAAGCTCTTTACAACATATATACTGCTGTAAATATTTTTTAAAAACCCACCATGAAATTGGAAAACATAACAACATGCTGAAAATATTCAAGGTAGGAAACATTATTGGGTCTTTAAGTTTGTCCTTGCAGTCGAAAGAGGTGAGTGTAAAGAGATTAGAAACTCGGCGGTAGTTCTTTAAAACGTTTTGGTTGAGTGTAGTTTTTTTTCAGCAGAGGCTTTACAATGGCAATTTTGAAAAATTATGGGGATTCCCCAGATGAGAGAGATATATATTAATAACATTAGTGAATGAAGGCAATGTTGGATCTAAGCACTCAAGTTGCAGTGAACATTGAATTGGATCAAATTCATATGACTTTTGTGAACTCTTCATTACGATTGCACGTACTAAATCCATAGAAACAGGTTGAAATGCTCCTAACGGTTTCCGCTCAAATTCTGTACCACAACTGTATGGTGACGACGAGTCAATTGAAATTATGTTGTCAAGTTTATCTCGAATGGTTTGTACCTTAGAAGATGCGTACATTTGTTCCTTGACATTAGCTTGTTCATAATCTCAAAGACCTCTTTGTAACTTTCCGTGATCTTAGTTACGTAGTGGGATACTTTAGCTGCATGGACTCTGTGACGTTCTTGTTAGCGGCTTCATAGATTTGCTTATGAATAGTAAGTCTGGTGTAAAGCCAAAGCCTCTCTGCTTTAGGGCGGTCTCTTTTAGCAGGGCGTAGCTGGTCCCGAACACTGTTATACCACAGAGAACACGTTTCAATTTATACGTTGCACTTGGTGGCTGGGGCATGTTTTTTTTTAAAACAATGAATGCAGGCAGTTATCGAATTGTTCTGCTGTTGAAGGTAAGCAGCTTGTTAGGCTTGATTGAATAGCGTGCATTAGTTTGGTTCTATTTATCATGCGGTGGTTTCTCTTAGTAGCAAGTAAAGGTGGAGGGTTAGGGACTGATACATCCCGATGGCGTATAATGCAGAGGTGATCTAATGGAAGTTCGTGGGATACAAGGGTGGACCATAGAATATTATCAGCAAGTATGTAAAGAATACAGTCAAAAATGTGACCATAATTATGGGTGGGTTGGTTAACTGACTGTTTGAGGTTGAAAACATGAATGCAATCCAGGAGTTTTGATCTGTATGAGTTTCCAGAAAAAAATCAAAGTAACAATTGAAATCTCCAAGAATAATCAGGTTGCCACCTATCGAATATCCATATGGAATATGGAGATTTGGAAACTGCTCTAAAAAGATTCAGTCATTTTTTTCCTATTAGGAATAGGGCGGAGGAGGCAGAACTAATGGACTGATATTTGTTTGAGTGTGCGTGTTGTTTGGACTAGTTCAAACGATGTGTAGCAAAACTGAAGGTTGTTGTGTGGTTACGACATGTTACAAATGAATTCCTTGTGATGACAGCAATTATACCGCCGGAAGAGTGGCGGGGGGACGTTTTGATGGAGCAGCCAGTGGATATTAGATCTGCGATCTTGTCTCATCGCCTGATGTTTATTGCCATGTTTCTGTCAGGAAAAAAACATCAATATTCTTTCTGGTAGCTGATAAAGGTAACTATGTGCGCTTTTCCCGTGGCCACACTGATATGGGTATGAATAATGTAATACGCAATGGTTTATCTGGGATAGTTGACACAAAGGTTGACGATTTAATAGTGATTTGAACCAAGTTTTCTACATTAAAGGTCGCATTTTACTATGCTGAGCAGTAAAAGGCGGAAGGGTGATAACTGGAATTCTTCTTCCTGTTCTACGACGGCCAGCGTTGAAACAACGTTTTTTTATTTCGCTTCTGTTTACATTTAAGTAATGACGAATGTAGTTCCAGTTCGTTTAGTCTTGAGCACAATGTGTGGAGAGCCAAGGAGTGGTCATTTAAAGCAAAATAATGAGTGTCCATTATAGCATTACTTCGTTCTCAATGACCTGGAATCAAGGTCAGGATATAGGCTACTTGTTTACCAAAGAATAATTCAGGTGACTAAATTTACAGTACAATTTCATGTGATGCAAAAAGAAGACATTAAAAATGACAAACTACTAAATGAAAACACACACACACACACACACACACACACACACACACACACACACATACATGTGTGTGTGTGTGTGTGTAATCAGATATATTTCTAAATTTTCCAAAACCAAAATCCCTATTAATATTGTTGCAATCTTCATCTGAATTGCAATGGGCTGTTGAACTACAACGTGACCTGCTCTCTAATAAAGCCAGCAATATTATTATATTGTTATTAACGTGGTAGAGAGCAACGTGTTGGGCTCCATTTATACCACCAATGCATTATTGTATGCATAGTCAGTAGACGCAGTACGTCATTTTGTAGAATTTAAGGGTTATTTAAAAGCCATGATCGCTTTGTTTCATATTTCGTTACTATTAATAATAATAATAATAATAATAATAATAATATTATTATTATTATTATTATTATTATTATTATTATTATTTAATTCATCAAACTTATTATGATGCGAAGCTTTGCTGGGCATAATGTGTGTAAATTATGACTGGCGTCAAGTGATGTCGCGTATATATGATAGTGTGGCTCATGCGCATTCTGTGCCTATCGAAACAAATGCTTGTTTTCTGAGTGAAAGAACGAAATAATTTTATCGCAAATCGAAACCGTTTGTACTGGATGGACTATAGCAAATTGACTATTAGTGACATATGTCAACAGCAGTCCTGGCAGCACACACCCTTTAACCACGCAGCTCATTCTATTGCAGAACATATCACTATTTTAAAGCTATTTAGTCCTTACCAATATCAGATCATTTTCGTTCATTTGTTGCCACGTGGTCTTTAGTGCACCTGACTTCTCTCATAACCGACTGAAATCCATTCTAAACATGTTTAAAATAACCACACCATACTGTACTTGGAGGCTCAAATATGCTATATTGTGACGTCATCAATGCACTGTGAATCTTGGTGAGTGCTACATTGTAACTTTCGTAATTGAAAATAAAAATAAAATGTTCTTTCTTTCTTAGTCCTTCTTTTTCCACATGAACTAAAGACATTGCAAGAAGTAGAGAAACCAACAACAAATTAAGTGCAATATACATTGGGTGCGATGTACTCATCAAGAATACGGTTTTCTTCTGGTGACCTTTTGTCCACAGTTTGGGGCAGTGATATTATCTTAATGAAGTGAGGCAAGCAGCTGTGATGAGAATGGTGAGGTCCAGTTGCCGTTCTACCTCAAGACGTACCCAACACCAACAATCATTTCCAAAAATGTGCAATATTTTATTTTGGAAATCCATGAATGTATGCAAGCAATGTATTACGTGATTTATGTTTAGTGTTGGGAAGTATGTCACATACAGAAAGACAAAGAAGTCCAAAATCAAATTAGAATATTCACGTCGAGTAGTGTCGGTCAGAACAGCGACGTCACAAAACGGGTTAACTGTGCCCCGTTTGCGTCTATTGTTCACATTCTATCAATCTAATCGGTTAACATTTAGCAAGACGTGGATATGGAAGTTAGACCTGTCAAGTTAGACCTGACATTTATAAACAAAATAGTACTCCATATCCACCAAAACTCGACTACTTTTCAGCCGCTATTACGGGTGTAGCCTTAAAGTTTTTCTTTAAATTTGTTTATGAAATACTATTTACATTTATACAGTTTTACTGCAATTATTTTCTTCAATATTGCCGATAAATTAAATATGAGTGTACATATATTACACAATTTATAATACCGAATATGTTGCAAGACCAATAATTCATATGATGAACGTTACAATATTTGTTTTCCTTTGCTGAATCGCCTGCATGAAATCGTCTGCTTCTCACGATGTGTGATTTTGGTACCGGATGGTTATATCTTAGGAACGACGAGAAAGCCTATAGTACTACGATTATTACTTTCAGCACAGTCATGACAACAGCTGCCAAGGACAAAATTGGCCTCCATTGGCAAAATAAAGCCATGAGTTGCAGAAGAGATTCTGCATTTGAATGATGCCCGAAGAGACCTAAATAACACCAGACTCACAACACGGGTAATGAAGTACAGAGACAAAAACAACATTATTCGACAAAAATTGAAGAAAGCGAAAAAAGATTGGATTGGACAAAAGTGCACAGAAACAGAGAGCAGTATGATAAAGAATAACAGCAAAACGGCATTACAAAATTTGACAGACCTCACCGGACAGAAGCAACTAAGAGTCAGTACCATTCAAGACAAAAATGGAACATGCTTGACAGAAGTAAGTGACATTGCAGACAGAGGAACTGATTATTATAAAGTACTCTACAACCATCAGTCAACAAGAGACTTAGAAGTTCTTGACTCCACAAATGATGATGATTTCCCCATTTTCAAAGAAGATGTGGAGTCAGTAATAAGAGCACTGAAGGCATCTGGAGTAGACAACATTCCATCTGAACTTATCAATAATGGGGTGGGGGGTGGGAATCAATGATATATCTACAATCAAAAGTCTTCAACAAGATCTGCCAGACACATTTAAGCCAGTCACTTATCATAAGACTCCTCAAAACGGCAATTGCCAGCTGTGCAAACGTTGCAAACTATCAGTTTGATCAACCCTGTTAGTAAGGCGATGCTCATCTTGAACAGACTGAAAACACAAGCAAAATAAATAATTGTTGAAGAACAGGCAAGTTTACGGAGTGGAAGAAGCACAACAGAACAAATATTCAATTTTAGGGCTCTGTGTGAAAGGGCTTTTGGCAGAGTGGGGCGTGATGCATTGTGGGCCACAATAAAGAAGTATAACATGGGTCAAAAGTTGAACAATACCATCAAGCAGCTGTACGCCAAGGCTACCAACCTCCGCTTTACAGATGACATTGATGGGCTGGCAGGCAGTGATGACGAGCTTGCCACCTTAGTGAACAACTTGGATGAAACACCTTCTTGATTTGACATGATGATTAGCACCAGGAAGACAACTTTGATGACAAAGAGTGGGAAATAAATCGCAGCCAAGATTAAAGTCAGAGGACAGGTAATGGAAACAGTTAAAATATTTTGGTTCTGTAATCACTGAAGAGGGATCAAGAGCAGAAATATTGATTAAAATTTCTCGTCACACACAATTAGTAACACGTTTGGCTTTGGTTCATGCCTAAGAGGAAGGCAACTGGATGTTGAGGCTGTTATACTGTATTAAGGATGTTACACAACTAACTGTAGATAATCATATCGAGGCAGGAAATGATAATGCAATTAGAGAGACTAAGTTAAATAACACTGAAATCAAAAGCATTTTGGAGAATTTATTAGAAAGCATTCTTCAGAGATATAATAAAGCGCCTGTGGTCTGCATTATCCACCAGAAAATCGATATTGAGCTTATATGTCGTGTATGCCAGAATATATGCTTAATCATTATGTATGTATGTATATTTATATCCTAAGTTTTACAAGCTTGTTATTTTCACTCCTTCTATGTTACTGTTTATTCGTGGTAATGACAAGATGTTTCCATTTGAGTAAAGGACTTTAAAGTTGTTTTATAGATATTTTTCACAACATGCTACAATCCTACATCAGTGTTTTTCCAAACTTCCAAATATGCAGTCGTCGGTCAATTTCGAATGCGTGATAGATTTCAACATGAGTCTGTAGAGAAAATCTTTTATTTATTCCAAATATAGTAGACAAAAGCTTGTACTCATAGTTTAAGAATGCCACGTATCACAAATGTAGTATTTATGATTATGCCTAAGCACAAACCATTTGAATTAAATAACTTGTATAATCCTACGTAATCGTCATGTCCCACACCTACGTATATATTGCTTTGGTTACTCTGACATGTGCGTTTGATTGAGTACGTTTTGGATGAGTCGGATCTATTACTTTATTTCCCTAGCGATGGTTTGAAGGTTTGTTCGTCACGAAAGTGTGTGTGCATATTGTTACGTGCTTAGGCTCGAATAAACAGTAACATAGAAGAAGTGAAAATAACAAGCTTGGTAAACTTAATAAATTATTTACTCTGTACAAATATTTTTCAGAAAAGAAAATAAAAAGAAAGGTTTATATGGTAAAACTTTCTTTTTACCACAAAACCAATTACACCTGAGGTTAAAAAAAGAACTCGTATAAATTACACAATTTATATGATATAAGATATTGTTATACACGGGAAAGAGCATCTATTGGTTTAACTTGTCCATGTCCCACAATATGAACTAAAAAAGTCACACTAGCACGGCAGAACTCACTTTTAGATAAATTAACTGTCAAACATGCATCAGTGAGTCTGTCAAAGAATTTTCGAATTGTTGCTAGATGTTCTATCCAGGTGTCGTTGTAGATGATGACGTCATCCATATAGGCATCATAATTTTCTAGACCAGAGGTGATCATTTTTATGAGACGTTGAAATGTACTTGTTGACCCTTTCATCCTGAATGACATTACTTTATTTTGGTAAAGTCCATCTGGAATCACAAATACTGAGATTTCCTTTGCTCTTTCCGTTAGTGGAATCTGCCAAAATCCTTTCAGAAGGTCAAATTTGGTGACATATTTGGCATTCCCGATTTAATCAATACAATCGTCAATTCTTGGTAATGGCAATGAATCTGTTTTTGTCACACTGTTCACCTTCCTATAATCAGTGCACTTACGGAAATGTTTATCTGGTTTTGGAACAAGTATTCATGGTGAACTATAATCATTTTTACTGGGCTCAATAAAATCATTCTCCAGCAAATATTGAATTTCCCTTTTTAAGTATTCCTGTTTGAGTGGATTCATGCTGTATGGATGTTGTTTGACAGGTTTGGAATTTACAATTTCAAGGTCATGAGAAATTTTGTTTGTCCTCGTAGGAACATCTGGAAATAAGTGCTCATATTAAAATAATAATTGTTTCAGTTCATTTCTTTCTGGCACTTGCAAATGTGAAAGTTTCTGGTCTAGATCTTTCATAATTTCTGAATTACAAAGATTCGTCATTCCAATATTAATAGAATCTGATGATATTTCTTCACTGAGTGGAACAGGTACTACTAAATTAATTACAGGTTTAACATGGCTATCTCTTTCAATATATACTCTTTTTGCATGTTTATATGGCAGAGTTGTTTTTGTTTGCGCCTCCCAGGTGTATTTATGATGTAATTTAAGTCATTAACTTTCCTGTCAACTGTGTAGGGACCATACTATTTAGCCTGAAGAGGATTTTGTGGCATTAGTAAGAGAGCCAGGACTCTATCACCAGACTGAAAACTCCTTTCCTTCGATTTTTTTTTATCATATCTTGATTTCATTTTAGATTGAGCAGAGTGCAGATTTGCTCTTTTGCGACCTCACAAGCCTTTCAAAACTTGTATCTAAAATCAGAAAAGTAATCAAGAAGATTGATATCAGTATCTTCATTAGTGAGACGTTTCTCTTTCAATAACTTCAATGGTGCACGCACAGTGTGTCCAAAAACCAGTTCAAAGGGACTGAAGCCTAAAGATTCTTGAACTGATTCTCTAACAGCAAACAATAGAAAATGAATGCTTTCATCCCAATCTTTATTCGTATCAAAACAATATGATCGGATCATATTTTTCAAAGTCTGATGGAATCTTTCTAATGCCCCTTGGTTCTCAGGGTGATAGTTAGAAGATTTGAATTGCTGAATGCCCAATTCATACATAACTTTTTGGAAAATTCCAGACATGACGTTTGATTCATGATCAGAATGAACAGATTTGGGAAGGCCATACTGAGTAAAAAACTTTATCAAAGCTTTTACTATTGTTTTAGATTTTTTATTCCTCAACGGAATTGCCTCTGGAAACCATGTTTACTCACACATAATGGTCAACAGGTATTGGTTACCTGACTTGGTCTTGGGTAAGGGACCTACACAATCTACCATAATTATACTAAATGGTTCGTCAAAGGCAGGAATAGGTTGTAGATGAACCTTAGGTATCGTCTGATTGGGTTTTCCTACCATTTGACAAGTATGAGAAGATCTACAGTATGTCGCAACATCACTTTTGATTTTAGGGCAATAGAAGTGAGTCAAGATCTTGTGATAAGTTTTATTAGTCCCTAAGTGACCAGCCAAAGGAGTTTCATGGGCCAAATTAAGTATTTCCTTTCTGTAACGTTTTGGAACTACTATTGGATAGTTCACCGACCACTCATCACCAGCAGGTACCTCGGGAGGTCTCCATTTTCTCATAAAAATTCCATTTTTAATGAAATAACAGACAGGAATTTCAGTGGCTTCAGTCTCACTAATGGCCCTTTGAAACAAACA